>QANX01001334.1:139530-150001 GCA_003254975.1 Ochetophila trinervis
CCCCCCTCCTTTTTTTTTTAATCATGAAATTAATACTATTAGTGATGAAAGCACCATTAATAGTATGGAAATGTTGAATTGCATTGGATTGAACTTGATTAATTTAAGCTTAGCCAAAAATAAAAATTTAAAATAGTCTAATCGAATACAACACAGTCTAGAATTTCAGATACCAAATGAAATGCAATAATAGAAAATTTCGTTAATCATTAATTACCTTAATTTGGACTTGTAAGAATTTCACATATTGGACAGCTTCCTCAAGCATTGTGCTAATATCAACCTGCATTTTCCACAGGACAAATTAACATTTTAATTAAGTTTTATTTTTATTTTTTTGCACAAATATTGGACAGAAACAGAACAATCAAGTGAAAGATCATTATGGAAGATATGTACATACCTTTGTCCCATTGGGAACAAGGTTTTGTAGGATCTTCAGCCTCTCATTTATCCTCTCTCTTCTTTTCTGCTACATACAAAATACACATATTATTTTGGCCTTAAAGGATCAGCAAGTCTTAATTGCCAATTAAGCAGTAGATGTGCAAAATTAAGGATGTGTAGAATTACTTACCCTTGCATAGAGACTTTGAGGATCAGTAGCTGATCCTCTTCTTGCTCTTGTTTTTCCTGTCGAACTGGGCGGTAATGATTCCTTTAGACTCAAACTCGATGTCATTGTTACCCCTCCTCCACTCAATTCTTGTGAAGCATTAATGGAGTCATCTCCTGAGGAACAAGTATTGCTTGAACTCTGTCTGTTCAAACCAGCATTGCTCTGATCTTCTAATTCATTGTTGCTAGTTGAGGCCGGTTTCTGGCTCTTTTTCGATTTCGTTTTCCTCTTGTCCTTTGGGACCTGGATTGGATTCAGTTATAAGAATTAAGGCTCACATTCACATTCACTCCAACATACACAAATCCCAACCTCATTCAAAAAAAGAAAAAAAAAAAAAAAGTGAGAGAATGAAGCATTTGCATATACACTTACATTTCCTGATGAACTTCGAGCTCTTTTTGTAGATGGGGTGATGGCTTTTTCTTCGATTATGGGTTCTGATTCTGTCATGTCATATTTCTTTGCAAGCTGCAAATCCTGTTGTGGAATGGCAGATTCAAACCTGTCTGCATTACCAGACTCTTCTTTCATGTTTCCAATATCGCTCATTCCAAATTGGTTCAAGCAATCATTCCCTGATCTAATGAGAAAGGAATTTGTGTTTGGCAAATCCCCCAACCCCATGCAGAAATCAGTAGATGTAGTAGTAGCAGAGCAACTGTTTGTTACCAACATTTTGTGCCAAGTGGGAAAAAGAATACTACTACCATTAATACTATTATAACTACTAGCACTTCCTTGTGATGAGAAACTGTTCAAATTAGAATTAGTGATTTCCAGAGAAAAATTTGAACCTTCATTACTGCCTGCAGCCATGTCCATTGTTAATTCATGGCCAGGCCAACAAGAAGTTTCTAGGGATCCAAAGCTAGAGTCCCCGTTTTGATCGTTGGGAACTGAAAAATTGCTAAGCAAATGAGCCATGAAATCTGCTTCCTCAGAAGTGTATATCCCACTAAGAGATGTCCATTCTCCCTGAGCTCCTCCCATGGACTCCATATTATCTTTCTCCCCTTTTCTTTTTTGGTGTTCTGTTTTTTGAAAGTGTTAAGAAGCTTAATTACACTTGAAAAGGGGATGAGATATAAGTGACATATTTATACACTAACAACAACAAAGAAGAATGTCAGAAGAGATTTGACTTGTACATTTTAGAATAAGATCTGTCTCAATCCATACTAATAATCTTTTTGAAAATGAAAAAGTCCCAATTCTCTGTAACCGATTCAGTGAACTCCATGACAGGGCCAAGTACAGCTCAGAGAGGGACCAGGTTTATGAATATGGATTAAAATAACACATACTATGATGGGTTACTTACAAAATCTAATAAAAGAAAAGAAACAAAGTGGTTTAAAAACAATAGGAAAAACCATCATGGCAAAAGAGGGACATTTGCACAAGGTCAAATATAGCAGCATAATAAGAAAGAGAGATTTGGTGAAGTTGGAAGAGAGATAGAGAATTGTTACACCTGGCAAACCAACACAACGTGGGGATGGTCCTAAAATATGCCAAAATATGCATTGTTTAATGTCAACAACATATTGAAAATGACATTGATATATAAATCGTGAAGAAAAGTCTGACATTCTTAAAACTACCTGGAACCAGACAGTATTATCTTGCTGACTGAACTTTGTCTCCCTTCTCAAATCTTGTTCATGCCCAACCAAGTGTTCCAATGACAATTTTTTTTTGGCTAAGTTTCCAATAATTGTCAGCACAATTAAAATCATTAAAATGATTCAGTGTTTGATGAACTAGATTTCCATGGATAGTTCAGTTATTATAACGAACTGGGTAACAATCAATTTCATTGTACAAAAACAACAAATAAGGCAGTACCAATTAATTGTGTGGTATATCAAACATTGCAATTTCTTCTTCAGCTAAGAGTTTTAGTACATTCTTTTGTATAATTTTCCAAATAGGTGAAGATTTTATTAAGTTGAATTGAATTATCAATCGCTTATCTAGTGGATTCATAATATTATATTAAATACATGTTAGATCAACATTTAGAAATGATTTTAAAAAAGTCTTAATGCACTTTATGACTTTCTAAAATTGAATTTGTTCACATAAATGTCTTTACAATTAATTTGTACAATTGATACTCTATAATTTGAATAAAGTTGCACATTTGTCCAATTTAGTTAAAATTGACAGATTTTTGTCAACTTAGGACTTACGTGCATAACATGTGATTCTCAAAATTAGTTTTTTTATTTTCTATTGTACCCAAAATTAAAAAAATTAAAAAGAAAAAAATTAAAATTCATTTATGGCTTTTTTTTTTTATTTGGTACAATTAATAGTAAAGAAACCAATTTTGAAAATCACTTGCTATGCACGTGACTTCAAAGTTTACGAAATATGTCAATTTTAACTAATTGGACAAATGTGTAATTTTTTTCAAATTACAGAATATCAATTGTAAAAATTAGTTATAGAGACTTTTATGTAAACAATTTAAAAAGTATTAAAGTGCATTTAGACATTTTAAAAAATAACTACAATCTAATTAAACAAACTCAAACAAATCCAATGGTTTTAATTAGAAGCCTTGGTAGATTTTATAACGTCGGCTTGATAAGAGATATTTTATTGAATTGGATATGTTCCAGTATTAGTCCAACTATTAAAAGCTTAAAATTTTAGAAAAGAAAATGTGTTTTACCACATATGAATCATAATTAGCTACCTCTTTAAACAGGTTAGCTTTTAGAAAATTTTATTGTTTAAAGCAGTGAAAGTTATTCCTTCAATTCCCTCTCCAATTAATTAGAATAGACATTATCCAGAATGTACATAGATTATTATGGGTTTGGAAGAGAAAAAGGAATGAAATTTTAAAAGAGATGACACAAAAATGATACTTTCTAAGATTTTGTAATGACATAGTAGATTTTTTGACATTTTTAACAGATTTCGGCATATCTTCTTTCCAAGTTAATAACCTAAATTTAATGGAGCCCAACAAACAAGTGTAAAACGATAAGGCAGAGAACAATGAGACGGTAGAAGATATGCATTTAAAAAATGCACTTCCAAGCATGTTTCTTCTTTTGTTATAATTCTTACATGCATTTTCATATACAAGACAGCATACAAATCTGTAATAATACATACACAAAGAATCTTTTATTCAAAATCCTGGACAAGTTTTTTTTTGTCGGGAGGATTATTATATTACCTGTAATAGATCGTCTATTACTATTCTGTTACTGGTATTAAATGATTATGGATAATTGTCCAATATCTATATGGTATATATTTATAGTTCTCTTATAATGCGGATATCTATTCTTTTTAAAATGCGGATTGTTATATATATAGTCTAAGATCTTATTCAAGAAATCACGCACAATTTTTGTCTGGGAGGCCTTAGATTACATGTGACTAGACACCTTTATACATGTAATTAGGTATAGATATGTGACTGTTGAAATGTTAATTAGGTACAAATTACATGTAACTGTTGAAATGTGACAATTTTGCCACACACAAAACGAACACTGCCGATCAGAGCATGCAAATATAGGCTGAGACAAAAATGTTTGAGACAAATATATCTAACATCAACAGTGCTGTGAAAACAATGTCTAAGCGAACTATGTCTGACCAAAAATGTCCAACACAAGTAATGTTGAGACAACAATGTCTGAGCATATTGAGACGAAAAGACCAAGCTGAGGCAAAAAGTGTCCGACACTAGCAGTCCAAGACAAAGTGTCAGACACCAGCAATCTAAGACAAACCACAATGCTAGGCCAAGTCTTAATGTCTGAGAAACATCTTACTTTGCCAAGATGATCTCAATGTCCGAGACTATCTCAAAATGTTTGAAACTATTTTGTAATGTCCGATACAAAGAAAACCCAAGAAAATGACAAATATTTGCCTTAACAAATTTCTCATCCAAAAGTCTCATATTCAGACTCATATACATCCGACAGTGGCAAGTATTCACAAATGTCAAACTATGGTTCAGTACATATATACTCTCACCTATCTTTTCCTCATTTAGTTAGACCTTGAGATACAACTGTGAAGCATCCAAATTGTCACTTTTAGGCAGATGAGTTCATCTTTTCCATTATGAATTCAAATATATTTTGTTTTATTTTAATGCAAGAAAATACCACGTAATTTCTCTTTGAATACTATAGAATGAAATGAATACGATGCTGAAGTTGCTCTCTTTGAAGTCCATATTTTCTCTCCTCTTTTGCTCAAACTCAAGAGCACTTGTATGAAGAGCACAATATTTTTTTTTTGTTCTTCTATTTTCATTCTCTGCCACATACCAAACAAAGATCAAAGAAAAATTAATATTTCTCTTTGATAGGCTCTCAGTCACAATCCAAATATCCAATAGATTGGTATCAGAGCTTTGTTTCAATTTGTGTGAGTATTTCCGCTGCTTTCCTAAACATTTGAGAGGAAAATTTTTTTCCATTCCCAAAATACTCAAGGCCAATACCACCATTGCTCAAATCAAGCAATATGATGAGGAGGTGGCCAAAAGTTTTAAGGCACTCACAGATTTGCATTCATTTGTGAATGACACAATATTCACAAGGATCATAACTTGTGAAACAACAAAGGAAGCCTGGGATAAGCTTCAGTCAGAATTTCAAAGAAGCCAAAGGACTTGGCAAATGCAGATATTGAATCCGATAAGAGAGTTTGAAACTCTCAAAATGAAAGAGAGTGAAAGTGTGAAGGAGTTCACTGATAGACTCTTTAAAGTTTTCAATGAAATCCGAGTTCTTACTGAGGAACTGAAGGACCTGCACATTGTGAAGAAATTTTTGGTAAGCCTTTCTAAAAAAATTGAGTAAAAGATATCATCCCTCGAAGAGTTTCATAATTTGAATGAAATGGCTCTCTTAGAACATATTAATGCTTTGCAAGCCACGGAGCTGAGGAGACAAATAAAAAAGGAGAAATTTGTAGAATGTGCCTTTGTGGTTGAGCAAAGAAGAGAAGCACCTCTATTTATGTTGAGAAAAAGAATGATCGAGACACAACGTCCGAGAGAAAAGGAGGAGAAAAAAGAAAGTTTGGACAGAACATACATCCAACTTTTGTTGGTATAATCCGAATGCACAATATATAAGATGTAATGCATTTGGACAAGTAGAAAAAGTGTGCAAGCAAATGTCTGGTTCGAGACAAATGGAGCCAAGACAATTCGAGCTGAGACAACAAGCAAATATTGTAAATAAGGCCGAGGGTAATGAGGCTGAATACCTCTTTGCTACCATATACCTTGGCACATCTAAGAAAATGCTCAACTGGGTTGTGGATAATGGATTCTCAAACCATATGACCTTCAAAAAGGAATGGTTTTTGAAAAGAGAATAAAAGAGTGAGCATCAAAAGATCAAGCTTGGAGATGGAAGCCTTGTAGATGTGAAAGGTGTTGGTGATGTACAAATAAAGACACTTAAAGGTAACAAGCTCATGTCCAATGTTTTACATATTACAGATTGACCTGAGCATGAATTTATTGAGTGTGTCTCATATGATGGAGAATAATTACTTTTTAATTTTCTTAAATAAAACTTGCACAATTTCTGATATGAAAGGATGTATGGTATTGAAAGTGCCAATGATAAACAAAATTTTTATTGTTATGTTTGATGACTAAGTTATTGATAAGTATGGTCAAGCTAGAGATAGCTCTCTTGAGCATAAAAAGGTGTCTAGAGTTGTTGAGAATGTTGAAACATAAAAAATTCGAGAAAAGAAGAGAAGCTTGAATCAAGAAATACCTTTGTCTGGGAGGAAAAAGAAAAGAACACAATTCTAAGGCCGGTTGGCTGAGACAACAAAAGCAATGCGGAAATAAAGGAACCTACCCTTTGAAGAAATGGAGGAGACAAGAAAGCACCTTAGATTTATGTCCAAAAAAATGAAGGCAAAAGACCACAAGTTGAGAAAGTCTTTTCCAACAATATTTTTCTTTTTGGGTGAGTCACTAATGACTTTTTGAGGGAGACATCTATGAAAGAAACTGACATGTGGGAAGATGAAAAAATGTTTGAGCCTCTAGCAAAATTGCCAAAGATGAGTGTGGAAAGGTGAGGTGGCAACTTTGCCACACATAAAACGAAAGCTGCCCATTCGAGCATGCAAATCCAGATTGATACAAAAATGTCTGAGACATAAATGTATGAGACAATTATGTCTAACACCAGCAATGTTGAGTAAACAATTTACGAGCAAACCATGTCTGACCAAAGGTGTCAGACACATGCAATGTCGAGATAACATTGTCTATGCATACCGGGGATACCAAGCTAAGCCAAACTTATATGAGACAAAGTGACCGACACTAACAGTCTAAGACAAAGTGATTGACACTAGCAGTCAAAGGAAAACCATAATGCTAGGCCGAGTCTCAATGTCTAAGGAACACCTTAGTTTGACAAGATGATCTCGTTGTTCGAGACTACCTTTGAATGTCTGAAACTATCTCGGAATGTCCGAGACAAAGAAAAACATAGAAATGCCAAGTCTTTGCCTCAACAAATTTCTCATCTAAAAGTCTCATACTCAGACTCATAAGTATCTGCAAATGGCAAACTATAGTTCAATACATATGTACTTTTACCTACTCTTTCCTTATTTAGTCAGATCATGAGATACAATTGTGAAGCATCCAAGGTGTCACTTTCAAGCATATGAATCGATCTTATCCATTAGGAATTCAATTTTTTGTTCTATTTTAATGCAAGATTATGTCATGTAATTTCTCTATAAATACTATAAAATGAAATGAAAACAATGCTGAAGTTGTGCTTTTTGAAGTCAATTTTTTCTCTTCTCCTTTGCTCAAACTCAAAAGCATTTGTGTGCAGAACACAATATTTCTTCTCTTTTGTTCTTCTATTTTCATTCTTAGACAAACACTAATGAAAGATCAAACTAATACTTCTCTTTAATAGACTCGATCACAACACCCAAAATCTAATATTAACTTGAGGCCTCCCATAAAAAGTTGGTCTGAGATTTCATGGATAAAAGAATAACTATATACGTGTACATATATATACAGTTTTGACCTAGTGGCTACCTAGCTCACCTTATGGTGCATCATAACCATGTGACATAATACTAAATGGGGGCAAAAAAGGAAATGCATAATTTTTTTTTAATGAAAATTCAATGTGATCTACACACCCAATGACAATTTAATTGGGTGTCATCAAATGATTTTTTATTTTTTATTATGATTTTATTATTAAAAATAAAAATACTGATTATCTGTGATTTGCCAAGTTTATTCTAATGCAGCTAATCATAAAGTGAGCTAGATAGTTTATTAAATCATATATATACAAATACGTATAATCCTTTTACGGTTAGGATGTCCTGATAGTCTTTAAATTGATTCAATCGCTAAGATTTAATGTAATTTTCATAGAATATGAGTTTGGTGAAGTATAAAAACTCTATAATAGTAAAGTGAACAATATATGGACTCATTAAAATTCAAAATATATTTTTAGATCTCAACTTTTAAAATAATACAAAAGCTAATAAATGACGTCTTGAGCATAAATTATATATATATATATATAATGATATAAAACTCGTGTTCACAGGAAGACACAAATAATTTTTTTTTTAACAAATCAATATACATGATATTGTTATATTTTATATAGTATTTTCTTTCTTAAGTACCTCTGATTCAATAGCTTTAAATGATCAAACCTACTGATATATCTTCAAATTAAAAAAGTTGATAATATCAATCGTGATTTGAGCCAAAGATATCTTCTTTTGAACATATTTATATATATCTACAATCCTGCTATAAACCCCGACTTATAGCCATCCCTGATGGGTCAACCCCAACTCCAGAAGTCAAAATTGCAAGATTTTGCAATTTTTAACCCCCACATGCGAGGCACGTGGTCAACAACATGCTTATCCTCTCCCTTGCCTCCCCCAAACACTGCTCGGCCAAACGACCCACCTCATGAAACTTCAAATCCAGCTTCTCCATCGTCCTGCCATCAACAACAAACTCAGAAATCTCATTCTCAATGCAAATCACAGTCAACCCAGTGTGTTCAGTTGGCAAGAGACCCATTTTCCCTTTCTGTACACCCTTAGTGAAATCCCAAAGAGCTTCGATAGCGCACGAACCGATTAACAATGGGTTTTTCCCACTCTTTTTTATTAGAACTTTCCCAATTAATCTGCAATTCTCACCCCCAGCTTCTAGTCTAGAGAAGGGGAAGCTGAAACTCCTCCTACCCGGGTCCGAATCCGTCAAGTTGCAGAGGAAAATGGGTGGGCACCGGGTCTGAGTGAAACGAAAGGCCTGAGTCGCCATTGGTGGTTGAACTAGAGCCAGTTTGATATCGCAGCTCTAGAAGCCGGCTTCGCTGAGAACCCAGCTCACAATTGGATCGTTGAGGATGGATAGAATGAAGTGCTCGAGCTTAACCTTCAAAAGCGACGCCGTTTGCTACTAGTTGTGAATCTAGTACATGTGGAAGTTCTCTAGGTGCCTCCTCTGGTTTGCCTGAGACCGTTTGATGGCGGCCATGAGAGAGTTTGAAATCGGAGGCTCTTCGACGACGGCAAATGGTCCTGCGAAACCCCGTCGGATAGCTCCAGTACTCGGAACTGAAGGCATCAATTATGACGAAAGAGAGGGGGGGGGGGGGGGGAGAGTGGTAATTGGAAGTGGGATGAAAAGTTTTAGAGTTGACACGTGTCCCTGTCGAAGATGCTATAAATTCCGACTTTTAAGTTTATAGCAGAATTATATATATATATATATATATATATATATATTATATACTTTCTTCGTAATTCGCAAACCCAACTTTCTTTCTGTACCAACTCCAAGACTTTTATCTTTTTCACTGCTGAAAAGTTTTAAATTTATTTATTGAATTTGGCCAAGTATAGAATACAGCATGGACGTTAACAAAAGATTCCCTCAAGAAATTAACAAAGAGGAAGACGAAGCAGACCGAGATTCCGGCAAACCTCGCTTCATATAAACGCGTAAAATTTGAGTTTTTTTTTTGTGTGATAATGTTTTTGACATTATTAATATTGTTATCTTTTGCCGACCATTGCACGACTAGTTTGATGGCTACGAAGTCTGGAGTCTTGAAAAGGAATAAAATCGTCTCATGCTTGCAAATAATTAAATGTAAGCAAACTCTTCCGAACCCCCAAAAAAAGCCTTTGGAAATCTGATTTCATTCGTTGCATTTCTTTGTCTCTCTTTTTTACTTTTAATTTTTTGTTAATATTATTGGCCTGCTGCCTCCATGTTTATTTTGACGAAGCTGGCAGTCTCCTGTGGAAGAAAAATTATTATATATTTTTTTTCCTATAACTTTTAAGAGATTAGAATTACATTTTAATAAAAATGACAATTTAATAATTTATTCTATCATTTTTGACCTCTACAAAGATATGCGGTTAAATGAGAAATTGGGGCAAGGTAGGAGCAAAAAGCCGTGCACGGCTCGGAAATTATAATCCTTACCCCGTATATATTATTATTATATTTTTTATTAAATAAAAATTAAAAATAATTTTTTTAATTTTTTTCTAAATAAAATAACAAAGAATATTTGTCCCGCCTGTTTTCCCACCAAAGATTCCTCTCTCTGCCCTGTCCTATTTCAACAAATGCGAAGAAAGGGGGCGAGGGCAAGGTATATTTTAGAAGGCAGGGCTGGATATTGTGTAGGCCATTTCGTTTCTGTCCCATCCGGTTGTTTGCTTTAAATTCAAAAACTATTTTTTAAATTATTTAAATAATCTTTTAGAAATTCTATAGACTTTTAGAAGAAA
>QANX01001336.1:0-17358 GCA_003254975.1 Ochetophila trinervis
AAAAGGAAAAAAAAAAAACTTTTCCTTTCATTTAACTTTTAATTATTCAATAAATGGTTAATTATATCATATACACCAAATTAATTAGAGTGCCAGCTTAATGAGTCTTGTGAAAGAAGAGCCTATTTTATTCGAGAAATATTTTAGCATGCTTGTAAAGGCACGCATCTACCATATCATGATCTTATTCTTTTCTATACATGTATGATCTTAGGGATTAAAAAACATACATAGATAGAGAGAGATTTGAAAATAATTCACAAATTTAATTAAAAGAGATTTGAAAATAATTCACAAATTTAATTAAAAGAGATTTGAAAATAATTCACAAATTTAATTAAATAAATATCAATGTATTTGACTAGAAGTTATAAGTCAAGAAAACATTAATTTCTAATTAATTTTTTTTTATGTAAAATAAATAAATAAAATTTCATTTTTCTTCGTTCACATTTCAAGTTTTCTGCATGACGTGTTGACTTGAAAACTAAAATACAAAGAAGATGTGATGTTCACCAAATATTTAGTAAGAGAAGCTTCCCAAAAAATCCCTTTTATTAATATTAATTATAAAAAAAATTTGTTAACCTTAGAGAATTTTAAAAACGTATAAAGTATAAATTTATAATATATAGTATAGGAATAAGGAAGTAACATGATTCATTGGACCAAATCGTTAGTATGGTCTGCGTGACAGGCAATCAAGAAAAGTGGCAGTTAAATGAATGATTGGCAAGAAATGGGTTTCAACGCGGTGGAGCTACAACTGTGAGATACAGTGTGAACCGCTTCTCATTCTCTCTCTGTAAAATGATTGAAAGACTTTCAAGCTGGCACAGTTCACAGTTCAACATGGAACTAATATAATATTACTCTTCAAAAATTTTAAAAATTAAATAAAAAATATTTATTATATTATACTATTGGTTTCTGAAATAAATAAATAGTACAAGATGTGAAGTGGCTTAGTTTTTTTTTTGGTAAGAAGTGGCTTAGTTTCATATTCATGTTAGAATATATGTAAATTGGGGATAATTTAATTGATTGGATGAAGTTTCAACTTCCGAGAAAAAAATAATAATAATAAAAAAACTGCAAAGAAAACCATTTTCGGATATATTATTTTTATCAAAGATTCTCAAATGTATTTTGGCCACCAAATTCAAACATTCTATTTTTTATACATATATATAAGAAAATGGGAATGTGATATTATAAGTTAAAATTTCCAGCAATTTAAGTAAATAAGTTTGTGTCTTTTAAATGTTATGAACAATGGGTGGTACAATGAAATCAAAAGAAGAAATTTTGGAAGCTATTAAAATGTTTATTATAGCATATATATTATTTCTTTGAATTTTAGAGAGAGAATAATGCTTTGTTTTTAGTGTATTTCACCTTCTCTTTTTGATAATTGTGTATTTTACTTTCTCTTACCTATATATAATTGGCAAGTGAATTAATTATACAGTGGACAAACTAAATAAAGCATATGCCATAGGCTATAGCTGCCCTATAGATGAAGATGATCCAAAAATTAATTTGAAGTAGTATTAATTTTGTTCAATTTTAGGAAGCCAAAGAGGCTTTCAACTAGCTAGCCAGTTGAATTTTATGTCTACTGCCGAATTTGCCACAGCCGAAATAGTACATAGCCTATACTAGCTATCTTAGTGATTTATGACTCATGGAAGATAACCAAATTACTCTCTCTCTCTCTCTCTCTCTCTCTCTTTTTAAACCAAATTATGTAATGCTTGGATGCTACTTCTCAACCGCATGGTTTATATAGTAAGATAAGTTAACCAAAATATGTCTTACCATTTTAAAGATTAATAATTTAGCAAAATATTTTTTTTAAGATTAATAAGGTAATTAATTGAGTTATTCACCAAAAATATATAATTAATGGAGTTGATATTCAACATGTTAATTAAATGCATCTTTCAGTTTTGAATTCCTACACACACACACACAAAATAAATGCGCTTTAATAATATCTTCACTTTTATGATGTCCTTTTTTTTAATTTTGTTCCGTTATTATAATTTCAGTTAAAAGTCATCATCATCGTGCTTTATCTGTTTCAAAATGTTAAATTTGAAACCCATCTCTTTTTTTTTTATAATTCCTCAAAAAAATAAATTATTATTTTCTTAAGATTTAGCAATAAATCAATGGCAAGATTCGTCTCTGTTAATTTACAAAGATTTTGGTTAGGTCAAATGGGTATCCAATGAATAATCTGCCTTGTTCAAATTAAGCATTTTTGCTCCCCATTCTCTTAGCAATTGTGTAAAACAAAAAATTAAACATAATTTTATGGATTTGGCCGAATTTTGATTTGGCAAAGACACATACACAATATCAACCTCTATATCTTAACTCTTTTGAGTTTCACTAATTCCTGGTCGATACTAAAGCAATGCTTTTTCTTTCACAATTTTCGGAATTGACATATTTCCCCAAACTCTGAATTTCCTGTCCTATAGTGCGTGTGGCATGCCTAACAAAAATTGTCTTCTGTTATGGATGCCATATACATTATTATATACATATATATATATATGCATGTATGTATCTATTAATTTAACCTTTGTTATGTAACCTTTACTTTAATTTGCAGGCATTGTTCATAGATGTGTATATATATATATATAATATTCTCTTATATATATAATATGCTTAAAGTGTTATTTATAATCTTTTAATAGTTTAGACAGATTCAATTTATTTAATCTAGATATATATATATGTTAAATGTGTAACGATGTTATACTTATATGCTAGCTATTTGGGTTGTTTAACTCCCGATTTAATTAGTTAACTCCTTTTCATTATAATTTTGAATTTTGAATTGGGAATTTGAGATTCACTACTTGTGGAATCGTGAATTTTTTGCGATTAAGATAGTTGACTCTCCTTTATTATGATTTTGTACGAGGATTTACTATTTGTTGTGACTGATCGTGAATTTACGTGATTAAATTAGTTAACTTTTGATTTAGATAACTCCCATTCGCTATATTTCTGTACAGATATTTACCGTTTGCCGTGAATCGTAAACTTTTTACAATTCAGTTAGTTGACTCTTTTCTATTACGATATTGTATGAGGATTCACTATATTTGTCGTAAGCTATGAATTTTCGAAATTGGGATTCTTTCCTGTCATGATATTTTTACGGAGATTTACTATTTTTCGGGAGCTATAAGTTTTTACAATTCAGTTGGGCGATTCCATTTTGTCTTATTGCGTTGTGAAATGTCAACTCGAATCCAACTATTATTTTCGAGAACAAACATTAATTACTATTTACTATTTGACGTGAGCTATAAATTTTCACAATTCAATTGGGCGATTCCCTTTTGTTTTATAGCTTTGTGAACATAACTCGAATCCGACTATTATTTACCATAACAAACGTTTAACTACTACAGTTAGCCAACATTTTTATTTTGTATAGGAGAGTAATTTATATGCTATTCAATTAGAGAGGTCTTACCATTATATGAATGTTGTGTATCCTCTATTCAAAGGCTTCATTTTTTGTTTGAGTCTGTCACCGAATAATAATGGTGTAGGCAATAATCATTTAATAAGACATTTGGTTATTGTTTTCTTTCTCTATTGTATTCACACACACACACATATATATTTATAACCAATACCTATTTATATGGGAAATTCCAATAAACTTTTATTTCTTAAAAAATTAATAAAAACCAAAATAATTCATGAATTGTGAACAAAAAGTTTTTTGTAAAAGAAAAAGAAGAAATATACCATTGCGAATGTTGCTAAAAATAGCTAATGCATCATACACATTAACAAATATAATATATATATTATGTGTATTATTTGCAAAAATATCCAATTAGCCAAATCAATCAAAGTAGCTTTCTTTATTTCTTTTTTTGGTTTGATTTTTCTTTTTAATTAATTCCACATGGAAAAATCCGAAATGCAACTGAATTGAAAACTCCATCATCATATCCAAGAGCAGAGACGTTACTAATAAATATTGCTTGCAATTTTTCCACTAGCATTGAAATACTAACAGCCAAAATTTTCCAAGAAAATTAGATATTTTCCCAATAATATTTTTTATTTATTTTTTCTGAGAGATGTTTCGTTAACTTTGAATCCCACACCAACAGAAGAGTTCGTGCATCTCAACCACAATTCAATCTGACTCACTTTGCAAGAAACTGTGAAAGAGAGGTCTCAATGCAAAGATTTCTCAATTTGGGGGGAGAGTTCGTTTCAATTTTTACGAAAAAGATAATAACTTTGGGACTCTCTTTCATTCTTTTTTAGCAACAAAAGAAGAAACATGAAAATCACTCACCTTTTTTTTGGACATTAAAAAGCTACAACCTCTTATCTCCCCAACTCGCCTCAACCTCGCGTGAGACACACGTGGATTATACGGGATAGGAAAGTTGGGAAGCGAACCAAAAGTGAGATGGAAAAGGATAAGGGAGACAAAGAGCCGTTAAAAGGGGAAGTGACTGAGAGTCACGGAAGTGTACTGCAACGGACTACGGAGAATACCAGACTCGTCCGGACCTCTGATCGCGCTTTCTTCATCATCAAAAGACTCAAAAACGTTTCTCTTACTTCGCTCTCCCTTCTTTCCAAAAAATTATATACAAACTGTTATACAAATCATTTTTACTATTAAATTATTTATAAATAAATATTTTATAAAGTAGATATATTTTATTTTATAATTATATAATGTTTCATGTAATTATAAATAATTATATTTGTATAAATTTATAAAAAAAAGTATAATTAATAATAGTATCATATATATCAAGTTATATTGCCTACATCATATTGTATTACATATATAGACTATTTCAAAAAATAATAGAATATATTAAAATTTAAATTTTAACTTTTAACTTTTGAAACTATAAATAATAAAAGTTGAACTTTTTTTTTTACCGCTAAGCTATCTCATTTTTGTTGCTTTAAATGAATTAAGATAAGCATTATAACTATTATATTTATTTGAAATAATTACTGAAAATAAAAACAAAATGCAATAAATGGATCGGCTTAGGGATTTATATTGTTCATTGAATGAAATGGATTAAGTTGAATCTTTTTAAGTAATTTATGGCTTTACTTACAAGGGTTAGATATATAGAGATAGACTTTTTATTTTATCAAAATTTATTGTAGTGTACATGTAAGCATTGATTGGGAGTTAATATTGAAGTTGATCACTCTTTGTGTGTTTCTCTTAAGTGAATGTTTATGAAACTTCTCATGTGAACAGAAGTTACTTATTTTAATTCATGTAATTGGAATATATTTTTTTATCGCAGCTTAATTGACTAAAATTAGAATTTAATTACTATTAGTGTGATGATATATTATAGTACTACTTAATTATTTATATAGTCTAGCTAGTTACTTATTTTAATTCGTATAATTTGAATATATTTTTTTTTATCGTAGCTTGATTGACTAAAATTAGTATTTACTATTAGTGTGCTGTTATATTATAATACTACTAAATTAGTTATATAGTCTAATGAGGAGAATATATATATATATATATATATATATTTCACTATGGCAAAGTCATTATGATGAGATGTTCCATTCCTCATTACACCAGCACGTATTCTATGTTCATACACAACTTACAAATATGTATATAATGAAATTATTTATAAGTACTTAAGAAGAGAAAGCAAGAAGATACAAGTTTGATTTATTATGAAAATAAAACAATACTCTTTATTAATAAATTTTAATTCCATATCTAATAAAATTTATAAGCAAGCTTTTTATTATGTAAGTGGATAAGGTTATGAATCTATGACATAAAATGTTATGTAGAAGTGGAAGTTGCATCAAGTGGGATTTACCAAAAAAAAAAGTTGCAATGAGTGGGTAATTGTCATATTCGTCACAAAAAAAAGGGGTGGGTAATTGTCAAATCCAATTGTGATTAAAAAGGGACAAGATACTTATCCCCTGCTTAATTACATTTAAAACTTTTCAGTTATAAGAACGGAATCCAAAAAGTTAATACTTGCTTACCACCTTTGTTTTCTTGCAAAAACCGCACATTACATAGTTTGTATATACAAATGCACAATTATTAATTATTTTAAAACAATTAAATTTTAAAACAATTAACCCAATCAATTCAAAATTAAAATTAAATAATTAAATATATATTCTAGGAATATGCTATTTCTATTTTAAGTGGCGGTAGAAAAACAAAGTTCATAGTTTTTATTGGGGTAAAAAAAAAAAGGTTCATAGTTAAAATCACAACTATTGAACTATTAACTCACCTGGGTTAGATGCTAGTGGAACAAAAACAGAAATAAAAAAAATCAAAAGAGAGAGAAAGAAAAAGAAAAAGCACAGTGCCAAACATCCCGTCTTACCTGCCCCTTAATTTGAGCCCTAAGTTTTAGACGCAACATACGGTAATATATATATATATTTTTTTTTTTTCCAATTAAAAATAAAAGTTAAAGATTAAAAATTAAAATAAATTAAAAAATTTAAGAAAGAGAGAGAAAGAGAGACAGTAATTGTACCTGCCAAGTACGCCTACCTGTACCTCCCAACCTTCTCTCATCATCACCTTTCCATGTCTTACATTACTCAATACACACTCACCCTTCCATTTCCTTATTCCAGTTTTTGCCCTTTATATATTCCCCATCCACCCCATCTAACTTTCCATTCTCTATCTCTCTCACTCTCTCTCGCCCCTTCTTTCAGTTTTATCAATTTTCTCTCTCTCTTTCTCGCTCTCCAAACACTCTCTTCCTCTATCTTTTTCTCACTCGGTGGTTCTCCATTTACTCACTCAAAGAAAAGACATGAAGCAGCTTATGCGCAAGCTTTCCAAAGTCGCCGATTCGTCTCAGTACTGTCTTCTGCACTCCGATTCAACTTCTCGCCGGCCTCGCCGTGTCGAATCGTTCAGAGTCAAGCTCAGGCGACGCGGTTCGCAGCATGTGGTCCCCGAAGGACACGTGCCGGTGTACGTGGGAGACGAGATGGAGCGTTTCGTTGTGAGTGCTGAGGTGCTCAACCATCCGATTTTCATCGAGCTTCTCAACAAATCGGCTCAGGAGTACGGCTATGAGCAGAAAGGTGTGCTCCGAATTCCCTGCCATGTCTTCGTCTTCGAGCGCGTTCTTGAGGCGCTTCGTCTCGGTCATGGCCAGTCACATGACCTTCACGACCTCCTCGCTTCTCTCTCCGAAAATTTCCTTTAGAATCGGACTGTTCTAAAAATTTTTCGGTTTTTTTTTTCCTTTTCGGAGAGATCTTTGGTAGATTTCGTAATTTAGAAAGATATTTTGGTCTTTCTTTTCTGTAAATACACTTCTCGATCGAAAAACGATGCAGGAGGAGAATGAAGAAGTTAGTTTTTTTGTTTTGGTGTAAAGGAAAAATACTGCTTAGAAGTGTTCTGTTACTGAATGAAACAGCAATGGTGATAAAGAAATTACATGTTAATTTTAATTTTTTTGGTCAATTTATATTTTCTATTATTTGTGTTTGGCTCCTTGGAAATCGCGGCAAAAAAAAGCTGAAGAAATGTAAGGAAAATTTGGATCTTACCCCTGCACCACTATAAGTTCAATCCTATGGAGTCATTAATCAGAAAAGTGAACAGAAATGTCAATAGAAATTGAGGAAACAATCTCTTTTTATTTTTATTTTTTTTTGTGTTTTTTCAATTTAATCTATTATAACGTGAGTCAGAAGTTTTGACATCCACAATTTTCGTTAATGTCTCATTTGTACTCGATTAATTGCATTTTCTCGGCATCCAAACAGTCAGCCAAATTTTCCTGCGGTGTCTCCGACATGAAACTCGCAGGTGGAAAATGGCGACTCCTCCAAAAAGCGGGCTTGAAATTGGTAAAATTTACGGAAATAGGTCCGCTGAGATTTTATGGAGGGTTTGTAACGTCCGTAACGGATCTGAGAGATGTCTGAAATAAGACGACTCGTTGGCTCGGATAGGTAAGAAATGTAAATACCGCGATTTTCAGTGGCTCTTTCATTATTGCTTTCGTGAAGAAAGTGAACAAATGGTTTGGTTTGGTGATTTTGGACTTCTACTAAGGGCATTTTGGTCATCTAGATTGGTGATTGCTTTGTTGGCTTTGTATGGAGATAATGATGGGGATATTCCATCCTGACGGTGGTAGCTGAAGCTCAAGCATCCTCACAATTGGTTTTTATTTTTAAAATTAAAATATTATGTTTAAATAATATGATTTTCTGACTGAGTTATTTTTTTTAATCGCTAATTGCAATTATTGGACTTCTAATAGTTTTAAATTTAAAACAGCATAATTTATTTATGAGGACCAGTACAATTTCTAAGCTGTTTTTCTTGATTTAATTAATTTTAAAGTTTTCATGTTTTTAAACTAAAGAAAGTAAAAAATTCATTAGCTAAAATTTTTAGTCAAAAAACAATCCTTCGAGTCCACAAAGAATTACTGGCAGTCAACATTTATTTATTTGCCTTACCAAAAAAAGAAACAGTCATTAAATTTATTCTGTTCATTTACATTTACATTTTTGTTTTTGTTTTTTTGCATATTATCCATATATAAAAGCACATATTATTAAAGTTGAATATTCTATATTTAACAAATTTCAATTTAATTTTATCATAAGAAAATAATTTTTTTTTACCAAATCGGGAATGGATTATGGAACGTAATTAACAATTTTTTAATAATAATTTTGATAATGAGCTTACTCACTACTTATTCCTAGATCTAAAAATTATAATACAAGTTATTTGTTCAAAATACTGTAATTTGTCATGCTTTCAAATAATTAGGAGATTAAAAATTTAGAACTTTTGAATTTATGGAAAAAAATAAAATAAACGAAAAATGTTACCACCTCGATATAGGAATCTACACCAACTCTTTTAATTGACTTGAGCACCACAAAATGGTACCATATCATTATTTATTTCCTTCAAATGGAATGATTTTCTTTTTGGCAAGATCTATTAATTCAAATGGAAAAGAAATGATGTTAAATTTTTGTTGTGAAAGCGACAACTTTTTTTTCTAGCCTACAATTTTTGTCTGCACGATCCGAAAATCACAGTAACTCAAATAATTAAATGATTCAATATTTATAAAGCAAAAGAGAAAAAGTTGGTAAATCAAAAAGATAAAAATAGAAGAAAATTAATTAAAAAAATAAACAAACAAACAAACAGTAACTTAACCATGAAAGGGGAAATAATAGTCTAGCATCCGGATGATCCGGCAGTTGATCGATCAGGCAACACTAATGATTAATAAAATAAGATTGAGAAAACAGTCTTATCAATCTATCAGCACCAATGAAAATTTAAATTGATGATTGTAATTATTAATTTATTTAATCAGGTTAGATTAAGCAAAACATGCACAAATCAAGGATGCAATTTCCCCACCTAAAGCAATGCCAAATTGAAAAAATACTTGGAGTTTAAATATATTTGCCACCTAATGTAGATTAGGTTTGCTATAGGTCTGCATTTTGCTTATTCTACTCTCTCAATCAAATTGCCTGCTAATTCGGTAATATATATAACATTTTTAAAATCAAATTTTAAATTTTGATCGACTTAATTAAGCTAAAAAAAGTAAAGTCTAGCTTAATTAAAAAAAACATAGATTATAATTTAAAACATGATTATAAAAAAATTAAACCTTCCCGACTTGACCTCACATTATATAAAATATATATGGTAGAAGCATACTAAATTGTTTTCTTTTCATTTCTCTTCGTTTATTTTCTTTTCCTTTCTTTTCTTCTGCTAATTATGCCAGTACAACTACTTTCTTTTTACTTTCTTGCTTCATGATCATGACGCCAAAATGATCATTACCGAATCTAATGGAATAATAACTAATTAATATATATGCACATATTTATACGCTGAATTTAATTTGAAATTAATTCACTGCCGTGTTTAAGTAGGAGCTTTGGTGTAGTATTTTTACCAAAAAAAAGCTTTGTTGTGGTATTAGTTAAAATGCAGATTTTTATTCTATATGTATATTAGCTGAAGGAATTTTCAAAGATGTTTTGGTAGGCCGTACGAAACTTGTCAAAGATGTTCGAGGTTGGTGGTTTTTCTTTTGATTATTCCTCAATTGGAATTGGAATTCCGTACTCGTTAGCTAGTTTATTAATATTTATAGAAATTGACAATTTGACATGAAATGAAAAGCTATGGGGATTTTTTACTATAGAAAAATGTAAAAATAATTGTAGAATAATTATTATCTATAAATAAAATAATATTATTTATAAATAAAATAATATTATTAAAATTTATAATTAAATAATATTGTCTATAAATGAAGTAATAAAATTTTTAATGATGTAATATTAATATGTTACTCTATTTATGGACAATGTTACTTCATTTGTGGATAATGTTATCTCATTTATGGACAACATTACTTTGTTTATAGATAATAATTGTAGTATAATTATTTTTACATAGTTGTATAGTAGGTAAACCCATAATTTGACTGATGATCAGCTGTTCAATACAATATATTATATATTTATTTTACCAAAATAAAAAAATACATATAATATTTATATTATTTCTTATCTAGATTACGTATATATCTTTAAGCACGAATAGAAGCAGAAAATTTATAAAATGGTAAATGAGAAAAAAGGGGATGGAGAGAGCAAATAAAAAAATTATCAAGTGGAAGAAAATGACATAAAAATCGACTGGTAGTACAAAGTTGAGTACGTACTTCGTACCCTTTGCTTTAATCTGATTCCTATCCTAATTAATTAGCATTTGGATCCAAAAGGAAATTAATGATTGTGATGGGCTAAAACATTATTATTTTCCTCCATTAAATGCTTATTAAGTATCTTTCACCCGAAAACTTCTTCACAAGATGGCTATTGGTTTATTTTAATTACTACCCACTAATTATGTACGAGAGAGATATACAACTAATTCAGTCTCATTGGGATTAAAAAAAATAAAAAAAATTCTAATTCAGTCATTTAAAATTCTCTATATTTATAATCCTATCTCAAAATTGCCAATTGTCTTGAACATTGAGGTTTACTTTTGGGACCGATCGTAACCATTTTTTCTTTTATTTTTTTAAAAAAAAGGAGGAAAAGGAATTTGGATACTGTTAATGTAGTGACATGTGAATAGGGTACATAAAAAAATGATGGACAATAAGTAGTGGAAGAATTGTCCTTTTCTTTGGTTTTGCAATTTGCATGTTTGTTAGAGACCCCACAGGTAAATTTTTTTGGAAGAACATGATCAGTGTATGTGACTTTCTTTATACTAACAAACAAAATTTTTCTAGTGTATGATTAACGGAAGTTTTTGATTCTATTATATTAATTGGAGTATAAATCAAATGGAATAATGTTTAATTAACAGAGGTCCCACTTGATTTTCCCACGTACACGAAACGTTTGCCTTGGAAAATTAATATAAGCAGAAATCGACAATCTTTCTTTGCGGCCACCGGATAAGAGCACCACAGATGAATATATATATGTATAATTTTGTTAAAATGGTTAGTATTTATTTGACCATGAATTACTTAAAATTGAACTATCAATTATCAAAATTATATGTAATTGGACGGACAACGCTAAATATAATTTGATCAATATTGCATATCATAGTAGAGGTGATATATATATATATATATTTGATCTCCAAAAAGCTATTTTCAAAACATGGTAAATGTCTGGGTTTCTCAATTAGGGTTTTGATATTAAATTGTTAATTAAGATGATATGTAAACGAATTATCATGATAATTTTGTCCATTATAAATTGAAAGATATATAGTTTTCTAGAAAAATAGATTTTCAGAAGAAGTTTCTATAAGAATAGAATGTAGGATTTACGCTTGGCGAAGTGGAAAAGAAATCGACTTTGAGAGTCTTCGGTTGATCAAAAAAAAAAAATTGATGCAAATTGATAGCTTTGAAGTCGATGATTTAGTGCATATTATGTTGAAAACTGTGGCCGAAATGTATGACCAAAACTGATCGTTCACTCTCGCTTATGCTACTTGACTGCTGGGTGGCTGGTAAATCAGTCTCTGATGATCATGTTCTTGAATATTGACTTTAGCTAACTAATGGTTGACTTAAAATTGTCTATATATTTTTATACAAATGCTTTTTGTTTTCTATATATATACATACATTGGATCTAATCTGTACATAGAAATTGTACCATTCCATGCAATCTTAATTAGCACTTATATATACCTTATTATATTTATATATATTTTATATAATATATTAATTAAAATTTTGTATAACTACAAAGGCTAGCTATATATAGCTTTGGAATACTGATTGAACGTGGAAAAAATATTAGTTTGATATAGAGAAAGTGGACAGATTGTTTGATCGAGTATGTTTTATTCTAATAATTGGAATATTCAACTTACCTGCTCTCTTAACAAATCTTTTATCAGATTGGAAACTTCCAAGATTGTCATATTTGAATTAGGTTGAACAATCTTTTAATTTTATGCTCTACGTCAGTTAATTTGATCATAACGTATTAACTAATATATATATGTATAGATCAACAAGAAATTAAATGCAATAATTTCTTCATGTTGATGAATTTCTTTTTCTTTCTTTCTTGTTTCGTAGGCTGGGACAGAATGGGGGTTCACTAATTAATCATAATTCCAGTGCTATATACATAATATAATATTTAAGAATTAAGATAAATGTGGATTGAAAAGAAATAAATATATATTACATTCTTTAAGAAACTAAAGAAGGAAGAAATTTCCAATTAATTCTGTTAAATTTTACTAATCTTAATTTATAGGTTCCGTAGTATGAACATATATTAGAGAGATTAATTTTTAATTTTTTTTGTTGGGAAAGAGAAATTAGAAAATTAAGAAGTAGAATACATACGTAGCAGCATTAAGATATATAGTATATAGTAGGAGAATATAAAAGCTGTGTACAGGCTTTCAATATTATATATATATATATATATATATATATATATATATAAAAGGTTTTGCAGGGGATAAAAATAGTTTCGTATCAGCCAGCTAAGTAGTTGAGAAGGATATATGAATTTCCAAGATCATAGGTTATATATTAATTTAATTAGACAGATATACGGTAAGATCGACGTGGACATTATGATTAGCCAATAGGAATTGTTGGGCAATTATAGCAGTATACATTTAGTCTTTTTACCAATTATTAACTATATATATGATCCGAGTAGTCAAAATCTTCAATAATATTATTTTCTTGAAGTGGGTCGGTCATGAAGGATATATAGATAGCTTATAATTATAATGCAAAAAGAATATTGTTATCGATATGGATCAAAAACATATTGCGCGTGCCAGTTTGTAAAGGGCTTCATGATCATGAGCTAATCCGAATATATACATACATATATATATATATAATATTAGTGTAGAGAAATAAAAGAATAATAATGAAAATAATTAAAATTGATAAAAATGCTGGACCAACTATGTATATATTGGACGCGTGGTGGAAGAGTAGCAGGAAAATGCAAGGTCTTCAATAGCTCCAGAAGGCACACGGTTAAAGCTGCTTGATTGCAGCCATTAAAATTCTTAAAATATATTTGAGTTTAAGGAAGAAAATATTAAAGAGAAAGAGAGAGAAATTCTTGCAGATAGATCAAAGACTTAAACGCCTTGATTGATAAAGAAAAAAAAAAAGAGAAGAAAATGTAAAATGAGTGGTATCACATGCCTAACCAATGCATAGGATTTGTAATATTCTAATATGAAGGAGATCTTGGACAACCCATTTTAGCTATTCATTTTTGTTCAATTTCTAGAAAAAAATAATAATAAGTAGCTAGCTTCTTTGAATTTTTTATTTCTTTTTTGTTTCTGTTTTTGTGATCTTGTTTTTAGCTTCATTGTTTGTTTTTTCTAAATATATATATAAATATATAATTATATGTAGCGATCTTGTACTGAGTATTAATAGAAGAAGAGCAGCCCCATGTTTGGACACATGGAAATAGATACAATAAAGCCCCTGTGACATACGGCCACCTATATAACTATTTAGTCCCTCATCATCAAAGAGTCAAGCTTATTTGCAGACTTCACATGTGGAAGTAGCTACCAATTAATTCAAGCAGCCAGCCATAGCTACCATTAATTCAAACCCTCCATATTTACCTCCAATTCCTCTCTCTCTCTCTAATATATTTATTTATATAAATGAGAATTTTATAGAAAGTCACAATAGGATTATATATGTACTAATTTATGGGTGTGTATATATGTACATATAAATTTGTTTGCTACTTGATATTGCTATTTTGTGCGCTTTTAAATTTACTATTATTATATTCTTGTGGGTTAGTTTAAATTTGTTAAAAATATATTGTTTTAGATTTTTTTTTTTTTTGGGTTGTGGTTTGAAAGACCAATTATCTAAACTTGTGGATCGATCCATTTGCATTATATATAGATTATTTATTTTATTGGATTTGTCAAAGCTCATTACTTTCCACTATTTCAGAATCTCATATAGATGACGATAATGATGGTTTTCTAGATATCTTTTGAGAGCTTGTTGTTTCATGTATTGTACTCCATTAATTTAAAGATAGCTAATATGCTAATTAAGTTTGTTTTAGGAAAGTATATGGAGTTATTTTATATATTCTATAAGCTTTGTATGACCTCTATAATATTGTGGGCTATTGGCGCTTGTACTTTTCAACTTGTACACATTATCGTACTTAGCCCCTTAACTATTTTTTTTTTTTTTTTACTTTACCTTTTAACTTTTGTTTTAAATTGCACTATAAGATGGTGGTGTACAGGCTGAGAGGTGAATGTACATCTACAAAAAAAAAAGTTTTAAGATGTAACTTTTATAGGCGCATATATATTTTTTTGCATATGCATATCTCACGTACAGATTTAACTAAAAATCAAATAGAAAAAATGTATATGTACCCTATCAATGAAACCAAAACTATAAAGTGAGAGATAAAGTGCCAAATAAAAAAAATGAAGAGCAAAGTGCAAGAGGATGTAAAAGTTGAATGAAAACTGTGTCAATAATTCTATTATTTCAATTTGAATCTGGCTTATGTAAAATTGTACTGTGTTTACTTAACTGGGTGTGTATGGATCATTGGTGCCTGAGGCCCCTACTTATGTTATTTTTTAAAATTTTGGAATGTTTAAATAAGAGGGAAGACTGTCAAAATTTCTATAGAGTCCCATTCCTATCATATTAGAATATCTCACAATGCAGTGAAAATTAATAAATTTGCGTATGATTAACATCTAAAAAAACGTGTTATATATATATATATAAATTTATGCTGCTAAAATAATGACCTGATTTCAAAATCTATCGATTCTTATATTCATTTGTGTGTGAAATTTTCAAACAAAGTAAACATCAGTAAATTCTAAAATAGCTATTGGGTCACTTAATTCCATATAAATGATAACATAACAAATGATGTATGTATAGATATATATAGTTTATTTCATCAAAAAAGAAGAAGATATAAAGTTTTATTAATATATACCTTCAAAAAATTTAGTATTAAAATTCTTTTGGTATGTTTCATTAAATTATAATGTCCTTTTGGTTGAAAACTAACATACATCTAACATTATTATACAAAGGTTTCGGCATACAAAACCGAAGAATTTCGTAATTATAAATTGTTTACTCTCTTATATAAAAAACTTAAAGTGGCATCGATCATATGATCTCGATCTTTAAATAAATAATCAATGTAAGTTATAGTGGGTCAAAGAATTTTTTTTTAATTACAATGTATAAGAGGGTTTAATTATCTACCTTATCTTCGCTTGCTTTTAATAAGTGGCATGTTGTTGAGTAATAACACACTTTTGATCGGCTAATTAATTTGAGTTTAACTTTCTAATGTAAAACAAAACTTTAGAATTAATAATTAAGCAACACGCACGCACGCGCGCGCGCGCACACACACACACACACATATATATATACATGGTTGATATATCAGGATTCAATTAATTAAGTAATTGCAAAGTCTATCAGATAAAAATGGACCACGAAATCAAAGACAATGACGAATTGCTATGCGGCATCGTCCAAAAAGAAGAAGAGAGAATTGCTTTGCGGCTACGAGATAAGCACTAAAAAAAGTGAATCCGAAGTGAATTAGATCAGGCATAATTTGGGCAATATTGTAGCATTTTTTATTATTATTTTTTTTTTGGTGAAGGGGGGGTCATAGGTGTAATGTGGACATATATATAAATATATACATTTTTATTATATCTCTTTCTTAAATATAACAATAATAGAGTTGCTAGTGCAAATTAATGTGAAATGGACCTTTTATTTTTATGATCATTGAAGAATAAGTCAAGTCAATTGTGCAATTGCCAGGAATTCGGAGAGTAGAGGCCTGTTTGGCCTTGTTTTCTATTTTTATTTTCAAAACACTATTTTCAAAATAGAAGGAAAAAATAATTTTCTATTGTTTTAGAAAAAACAAGATGTCTTTTACAATTTAGAATCTTGAATTCATTATGGTGGTATTGGGATTCATGTTCATTCGAGGTTATATATGTTATTAGAGATAAAATATAAAAGATATAATGATTCATCTTTTATTAATTTAATATTTTAAAAGAATTGGTAATTTAATATGATATTAGAACCAAATGACGATTATAGATTTAAAACTCAACAACTCAACTAAAAAATAAAAATACATATATAAATTCAAAATGAACATAAAAGAGATCAAGCCGAAAATCATATATATGTAAGGACCTAAGCAGACATACATATGAATGGTAATATTAAAAATAAAATATAAAAAATATAATTATCGACTTCGTATTAGCTTCAAGTTTTGAAATAATTGATAATCCAATAATAAGGCTTTTTATCTGACTATGGTCCGATGGGGCGATTTCAAGCCTCGATCCGTTGAGTGATACTAAATTGATGGTTCTTATGACTTTTTGTTTTGTTAAAATTATTTCCAAAGTAAGGATAAACAAATAAATGTTGTTTAATTATATATTTTGCTTTTTAATTATTTTTGTTTTCAAAATTGTTTTCAGAAAACAGCTCTCAAAAGCTTTATGAATATTTTATAGCACAGTTTTTGGCTTTCTTAAAAAAATAAATAAATAAATGTTTTATAAACAGCTGGCCGAATATAATTTCATGAAAAAAGAACTTGAAAAACTATTACACTCTTATCATCTATATTCTATTATATATATATATATATATATATATATATATA
>QANX01001336.1:17379-45648 GCA_003254975.1 Ochetophila trinervis
ATATATATATATATATATATATATTATATAAAATCTATCTGGTGGACACATTTTAGCGCCTGCTAGATGAGTTTTATTTTTATATTTTTTTATATATTTTTTTAACAAATAGTCAAATGCTATAAAATTTAAAATTAAAAAAAATACCATAACATATTTGATTGTTGTGTTTTATATAACAATAAATTTTTAATTTTTGACTTTTAAAAAAAACCAATAGTATCAAATGCTATAAAATCCATAGGAAAGCAAAAAAAAACCCACAAAAAACATATAAAAGAAAACCCACCTTGCGGGTGCCATAGTGTGTCCACCATGAGTTTTATAAAATTTATATATATATATATATAGGTTCTGAAATGCAAAATAAACATAACATTATTGTAAAGTTGGAGACACTAAGACATGGAGATGAAAAGGATTGAAAAATAATAATATTGGTAATGTATTAATTTGGTGCAGTCAGGGCATATGGAAAGCTTCGCTCTTTTGAGGAGTTATAGTCACGTTCCAGATCATGTTCGGTATATGTAATGTTGTAATCATAAGCACATGTGTTAGTTTTGATGGGGTTTCGAAAAGCCAAGGTATTTCTGCTGTTTGGGATTGTTTCAGAATCTCCATTAAAAGGTATCCGAGAAAAGGCTATTCCCACAATATAATGCAAATTTAAGGAAAAACATGTGACACTTTGGATACTGACTCATATGCCACACATTCATATATATATATATATATATATATATATCTTATTATGTTGAAGTTGAATTTAATGTTGGCATTTCTTTATTTTGCAGATCTTCTAAAAAAAACCACACCATATTTAAAGATAGTTTAGCAAAGCAAAGCAAAGGAATATGCTTTGCATGTAGATTTAGACTCAGACCATGACAATTTAATTTTATTTTTTTTAAATCATGCCTTAGATTCTGACTTTTGATTATATCATTTGAGCTGAAAAAATATAAAATACAGCTCAAGTGTATATAATCAAAAATTATGATTTAAAACCTTATTTTAAAAAAGTCAGATTGTTCTTATACGAGCCTTGTTATGAAATAATACATATTTAAGCTACATATATACACAAGTTAAGCTATATATAAATACACCAAGTAATAGGACATTATCTTAAAAACTAATGGTTAGGAAGTTCAAAACAAGTTGTTTTGAGGTTTTTGACTCTGTTTAAAATATCAAATATGGTACTACAAACACCTCTCAAGAAACTACATGCCCTTCCGAAAAAGTAAAATATAAAATATGAACTTAGATTTTTTTTTGTTTTTTTTTTTTTTGTTTTTACATCTTAACATGAATATAATACCTTGTGTTTCTAAGTTTCCATTCAACTTCATGTTTTCATGCACTAATATATGATACAAACTTAATATAAGACATTTTTAAAATTTTTCTTGCAAAATGAGGAAAAGAGAGGAAAAAATGTGGAAACTGGGAAGCAAAAAGAGTTATCTTAAGCAGCAACAGGAACTGCCTCCTTGAGCCTGGAAGATCCATAAAGAGTTTCTTCAAACCGGATAATCTCATTTTTCGATCCATAAGCAACTTGGGTTCTATCATCAAGATTTTTGATCACTTTGTCTAGTACTGACTGAGTGCCATCACTGCTATAGCCTCCAGCTTTCTCAATCAAGAAACCCAGAGGAGCTACTTCAAACAACAGTCTTAGCTTGGCCTTGGAAGTTGGGGATATCACATTAGTGAAGATACCCTTCTCTTTTACAATAATCTGCATAAGAAAAAATAAGAGCTTTTCAGGATGTTTTATGTACAGTTTCATATTTCCATTCCTTAAAGCTTTTGTAGAATTTTTTATTAGAGCAAGGAAAAACAGGAAGCAGAGTGAAAAGAAAAAAAGAAAAAAAAAACCTGGTTAACATCTGGAACCATGCCACCAGTGTATCTCAAGGTGTACTTCTCCTTAACATAGAAGTTGATAAGCTGTTAACCCAAAAAAGAAGAAGTTTAATAATAATTCTCCAAAAACAGTTAGCAAGAAAATGAAAAAAGAAGAGGAAATTAGCTAGACAGACCTTGTTGTATTCAGGGTTGTCAAATGTGGCTCTCAAGTTTCCAGGAGAGAAAAGCTTTCCTTCACCAATTTCTGTTGTCTCCTTAACATGTTGCCATTTTCCTTGATCAAAGAACCATAAGAAAGTGAGTCATACAACTTTTCAACTTAATTAACATTGTAATTGGACTGTGTTTGTTAAGCAAACCTTCATCCAGAAGAAGGAATTCATGGGTTCCAGGGGCGTCTTTAAGAGCTAGAACATATGTAGTTCTAGGACCATAAATCCCCATTGCTGCAGCAACTTGATCTTTTCCTGTTACCCCAGTTAACTTATCTCCTGGCCAAACTCCAAAAATAGTCCCTACTGTGAAATTTGTGTCCACAATACTGGATCCATCAAGAGGATCAAAAGCCACACTGAATCCACCTGTGATCATGATAAAGTTGTAATTCCCTTGTAAAATTAACCATTTCAATCATTGGTTTATTAGATCTTTGTATTGGCAGAAGTTGAATTAAGTTTTCTCATATTTAGACTTGCTGACCTTGAACTGGGCCTCCCAAGTCTTGGAGCTCAGGAACTTCTTCAGAACAAGCATATTTGCAGAAGTGTGAGTAAGTTAAAGCCTACAAATCAAAATGGAACCCAAATTAAGATTAGTAATCAAGAATCAATTTTGGGCCCTAATTCTCTTTTGTTACAAACTACAAATAATCCTATTGTCTACATAAACATCAAAAGACTTATTCTTGGTAGAATTGAAAAAAAAAAGTTGCTGCTTAGTACTCAAGTAGTTGAAATAGAAAATTAATACCTTAATTGAAACTATGAAACAGTATTTATGTTTAACAATAATTTGGTTTGAGGAGGTTAATTAGTCTAACCTCGAAAAGAAGCTTATCGGCAAGCATATCAACAGCAAGCTGTTCATCTCCAAAGGAATTCACACAAGCTGTTCCACCACAAGAAGCTGTCTTTACTTTGAATGAAATGGTTCTCAATGCTTCTCCCATGGAGAGCAACAATGCAATCAGTCCCTTATCCGGGGTTGATTTCGTTAGGAATTCTTCCTACAAAAAATTTTACACAACCAATTAATTCATTTTTCCACTTTTTAATTTATCCAAGCTCACCACAGACAAATTTTGCCATACACTCCTTTAAAAAATCACTTTTAAGAGGTTTTTAAGCTCTTTCAAAAAATTGGGTTTTATGAAATAACAATATAGTTTTCTATGAATAATCTCATGGTCTTACCAAACTATCTCCAATGGCACATCTAGGTACCACTGAACTCTTGGTTCTTAAAACCTTCATTGATGATTTTGGCACCGTACGTAAGGATTCGCCAAAAAGCGAGCTCGGTTTCAGAACCTGTCATGCATGCATTAACCATTAATTTATCAATAGTAATACTTCATTCCTCCATGCATCGATGTCATAGTTCAGACTCTATCTCCAACATATAAATCCACATAATCACAAAAGTATATGGCAAGGAAGGTGACATAATTCACGAATTACATGTAATCAGACGTTAAGCGCCTAACAGATGTATCTCTGTGTGCATGTGTATGTATATTTAACATATGGTGATGCTATGTTTGGTTGTAATAAAAAGTTGTTTACAATACCTTTGAGTTGAAAGATGGAGAGATGGATGGTGGAGAAAGTACTAGAGAGGTTGAATGCTGAGATGATATATTAGGAAGAAAACCTCCATGGGCATAGCATGAAAGCCCAGCCTCCATTTTGGTGAAAATCTAAATGGTTTTGCAAAGCCAACCAAACCTGGAGGAGTTTTTGCTTTCACTCTGTTATAGTTTTTGGGCATGGAGAGAGCAGTGCTGGAGATACCAGATAAGAGGTCGCTGATATTTTGCCACGTGGATTCTGCTGAGTAGATAGCATCACTCATTATATTTGTGGCTATGCTCTGTTCCTTACCTGGACTAGATATTGTACTTACAGAACCCAGAATTACTTTTTTAGTTTCAACTTTTTACCATGTTATACTTCCTTTTTTAGGGAAAACTGTTAAGATTTATTTTAGTATAGAAGAATGTTTTCATTCATAGAGATTGTAGACATGGAGTAATATTTAGGAAAAATTACATATAGTTTTTAACTTTTGAAAAAATGGATTTTACATTTGTGGGATTAAACAAAAACACCATGTGAAATTGACATCATATATAAGGTAATTCTCTGCAGTAAATACGCTGATGTAAACAATGAAATATAATATGGCAAAAGCTACATTACTCATTTGTCAAAATTTGCCAAACGGCCAAAAAATTCATTTCACAGTCCGCACTCAGCAGACTGCTTTTTTCTTGGATTTAGGCCTTCGCACAGCTTTTCTCTTTTGCTGCTTGTACTCTTCGTGTAGCTGTAGGGATGAAGTTACGTGTTCTAGCTCACTCCTAAACTTCTTGTCCTCCTTAATGTCACGAAGAAGTACGAAATGCGCAGAAAGTTTCTTTCTGACCTCGTCTTCATCATTCGAACTAGTCTCCCCAGATGGCTCAATGCTAGCAGATATAGACGAACCGCTTCCTCTTTTTCTCTTGTTATTTGATTTGTTGATATTGCTTGGTGTATCAAACGATTCCCCTTCAAGGGACATATCTACGAAAGCTTGTATGGGGGAGATATTAGAGAGATAAACCTGGTTAGTAACAACGTTCATACTTGAAATATTTGAAGCCAAAGTTGAGATAGCTGGATGGTAATGCTTCGACAGGAGATTCAGTTCCCAAAGGACCGAAGCAAGAGCACCACTTAAATTGGGGTCTGTAGCATATGGATGATATTTCTGTGCATAAATGACAAAAATAGTTAGACTAGACATTGTTTATACATAATCACAAAATAGCAACTACATCAGACCAAAAAAAGAAAAAACAGCAGTTCGACTAGTTTGTGTTTCAAAAAGTTATTAGAGAGAGAGAGAGTATATATTGACATTATAACATCTAATCATATAAATACATATAATATAGACCGAATTACTACTATAAGGCCTTCAGTAACTGCACTATTAGTATTTAACTCTTGGCCCTCGTGCATGCATTTGTTAACTGAGATGCATTCCGTTGCATTGTAAATGGTGCTTGTATAAACTTCATGTTTATGAAAGGGCCTATTTCAAGAAAGCAGAGACATGCAACGAGAGCTTACAGACCTTTCAAGAGGTGGAAGAGAAATGGAGAAACCGAGGCATTCGCCCTTTTTTCTTCTAGGATCTAAAAGGCCTTACAGACCAAATGAATCTAAGAAATTAGCAGAGATATAACCGACATTAGAGGCCAAAATACAATTCAAAGTGACATCATTAAGGTCAAACTGTGAGCAAAATGACACTTTTGGACACCATCACAGGATTCTCTAATCCAATGTGCTGACCTCAGAAAAACCACTTTTTGATAACAAAGTAAACTTGGTGACTCATTGCAAAACCTTCCACTGCTTTGGAGCTATTGGAACTATCAAAAAGCTTTATCCTCAACCCATCAAAACTAATCAAAAAAAGTTAGAAACAGTACAATTATACAAGTAAACAAGTCGAGCATATTTTAATTAAAATAAGCAGCTTGTATAAGACCAATTTCAGCAAGAGAGCTTACCGCAATAGAACCTGAAACTGAGCCACCTCCAGCATCATTTTCCAACAGATTTCGACATTTGATGTTCTTCTGAAGAAGGTGTTTCAAAGTGACCAAGGCTGAAAATGTTCCATGACCAAAATAGGACTATAATCAAACAATAACGAAGCCATAGTTTATTTGTAACTAAAAAGTGACTGCATAGAAGGACTTACCAGCCATCGACTCTGCAGATCCAAAACAAAGTGAAAAAGTGGCTAAACGTTTTACAAATGCAGCAGCCTTTTGCATGTCATGTTGTCTATCATCACACAACATTATCTTCAGAGCTTCAGTTAACACTTCACCCCGATCTCTGTTCCACAAAAGCAAGTGCATGAGATATCATTAAGATGCACCTGCTTCATGACACATCACTAGAAAAATGGAGAGCAAATTCAAATCTAGAGAGAACTATATGGTACTGGTGAGGGCACTGGCACAAGCAAATCGAATATTGTAACAAAAATCAAACTTTAACTAAAGTCTTCATGCACACCCAACTTTACACATGCTTATAGGTTCACGCAGAGCCCAGTTAGTAGAAGGAAAAAGAAAAGGTTAGGCCCTAACCTTCCAGGCCTATACTCCAGGATAAGATTGTAAAGTTGGACAAAGAATTGCTGCAAATCAACATTCAAGGCATCAAGGTTCATCCGCATCACCTTAAAAGCAACAATGCAACACTGAAGGCGCTCAGATACTGTCAAAGATGTCAAACACTTTCCAGAATTGCTTTCAGAGTTACTGCCACCAGAAGCAAGCCTCTTCAGATGATCTATAAGGTCGCCCATGAAATCTATATCAATTAGATGAGAAAATTTTCCTAATCCTTTGAGACAGGGGGCTAGCAAAGGATGTGAACCAGATCCACCAGCAGATAGAGAGGCATCCACTTCAAGCCTGAGCATGAAATGTAAGAGTTTAAAAACTTCATTATAAAAGAGTACCCAGTCTCCATTTAAAAATAATAACAATAACAGAATAACCAATCATGAAAGGATAATATTGCCACTGTCCATCACTCAATTAAAAGACTAACAATCCTGCCTCTTTCCACTGGTCAAGTAAAATACCATAACTTAATCCATATCCAACTTCAAACATCATTTCCAAAGTATTCACAGAGCACACTCATTCTATTGAATGGGTATTGCTTATTGAGATTGTGGATTTTCAGTTGCACCATAAAGAACTTGAAAGCACAAAAATGTCAAATTCAGAAGTCTACAATTAATCTGTACAAGTTAACAGCAAACCTGGCAGCAGTTGACTGCATGGCATGCTTCAAGATACGGAAATATGTCTCAAATACAGCAGAAAGTGTCTCTGACTGCTTCCTTCTCTGCTCTGTAATATCGGGGGTAAATGCAACAGCTTTGTAATCAGCATTAACCTGTACAAGGCATCACAAGCATTTATCATAAGTGAAACAAATTAGAAAACAAATTCAAAACAACCATAAGAAGCCAACGAATGCTATACCTCCTCTGTCATCTTTGCAATCAACTCTTTCTTACTTCTCTTTCTTCCATTGTCTTGCAATTGACTTGGCTCCTCGACACTCTTCCTTTTCTTATTTTTCTTGTTTTTGCCTTTATACTTCTCATCTGTTTTATCCGGCCTCCGGATATCTTCATCAAATGACAGAGACAAGAAAACCTAACAGAACATTTGAAACATAATGATCAGATAAAAAGAAGAAAGCCAATATTAAGAGAAAATGTAACATCCTAAAAATGTACATCTTTCATTGCTCAATGGAGAATGTTTTGTCTTGGTGGATTGGGGTGCTTTAGAATAATATCATACCTCTATAGAATCAGGATGCCATTGGCAACTATGATCTTTCACATAATGTGCAATCAATCGAACAGCCTCCACAGTAGCTTCACCGCCATGTTTTCCCTCATTTGTAAAAAGTGACTTTATAGTAGAACAACAGAGTCTCCTGAATAGCAGACATTTCGATTAAATAAGAAAAAGTGGAGCATATTTTAAATTAAAATTAAAACAAAGGACCAATAACAGCTATTACCCATGCCCGCTATGATCAAAACGTCACAAAGGCCACCTTCATTGGGGCCAGAGAGAAAAACACTCAAGGACCCATGACAACTAGCCAAAAACAAAACCCTTAACAATTAAAACTGAATTTTGAACTTTATAAATTCAGCATCTCAAAAATATCATGGTTAATTAAACAGAAAAGCAAATAACATATTGAGATTCTGCATGCTATAAAATACTACAGCATAACCATTAGGTAAGCAGCAGGTGAACTACATGAAACAAAAAATTTAGTCCTTCAGCACATTGCTCTATTTTGAAGTTGAAACATGGGGTAAACTGGATAATTTATACATTTCAAAATTCCCATTCTAATCTACCCCTTGAAAGTGGAAAAGCTGTAAGATTCTTAAATAAGATGTCTGATAAATTAAGAAACAACAAAAGGATATACAGCAGAACCTTATGACATCTTCTGGAGAACCTATGTTTCTGACAACAACACCTAACAAGCTCTCTCGAAAGTTGAAGTGGGGTACTACATCTAGTAAAGTACAGATACATCGAATGGCCACTTGTTGAAATGACAGCTGCTTTTCTAATGCTGTCAACCTCTGCAGGTATGCCTTTAAGACATGCATAAAAAAGAGAAAAAGATTTTGTCATTCATATATTGCAAACAAGAAGAGAGTAATTTAAATGCTTTTGCTCACTATGTTGCTCAACCCACCAACCAGAATGAAGCATTTAAGGAACCTTTGGTGCATAATAGGCATTTCAAAAAAGGAGTACTAACCTTGTATGAAGACAGAAGAGTTGATTCATAATACCGCATCTTTTTAACATCCTTAGAAACCTTCATTTCTAGCTCCTTCTCAGTAGGAAGCCTAATTCGGTAGCTGTGATATACATTAAAAGAGTGCAATTTAAAGTAAATACCGCGGAAAAAAAATTAACAAAACAAAATAATGAATAACCCATGCAATGTACATCATCAAACCATGGGTCAGGAGTCTTACCCAGGGATAATATCCTTAAAAACAGCCAACAGAGAAAGGAGTCCAAGTTTGACGATTGCATGATCATTATCTTTACAAATTTGTAAAAACTCCTTCAAAGATTTAATATTGGACTCTGGGTCAGCAAGTAGTGCAATTCCTAGTTCTGCCAGCTTACGCTTCTTATTTTCGAAAGCTTCTTCAGCTGTTAGATCTTCTTTTACCTCAGCCTAGCAAAGAGCAATAAGCTATATCAGACACAAATCAAAATTTCAAGAGAATTTGTTGACTACTCCAGCCTAGGCAAATATTTAACTTTGCCACCTTCTTAATACTTCTTCTCTTGCTTTTGAATTTTAAATTTTAAATTTCAGGGTCTAAATTCCAATTGAATCGATGTACTTAGACATTAAAAGTAACAAGTTTCAACAATGGTCAATATCAGAAAAACAAATTAATAAAATTGCAAGTCCAATCAGAGCATACCAGCACTGCTGCTTGTGGAGTTTGTTCAGCTTCACTCTTATCCAACTCCTTCCCTTGTTTTTTTGCCTCTTTCCTACTTTTCTTAAGCTTTGCTCTCTTTTCTGCCTTTGTAAACTTAACAATGCTTTTATCTGCAGTGTGATCCTCATCATCACCACCAGTTTCCCCTTCTCCATTAACATTGTCTTTTGATGCTGTTGATGGCTTTGTTACTATAACATACAACAATAACAGAAATTATACATGTTTGGAGGTTGAACACTACATAAATACAATTCCCTCTCCCCCTTCCCAGAAAGAGAGAGAGTTAAAGAGACACGGAGATTGGAAAAAGAGAGGTGAAAAGTACGATACCTGTTCGGTAGTAGAGTTTTCCATCCAATGATTTGAAAGGAAGGGCATCTACAGGATCAACTTGGAGTTTGTTATCCTCCTGTTCTTTCTGCAAAGATTTCTTCTTTACACGCTTCTCATACAAAGCTTCTAAAGCATCTTCTTTTGCATCGGCAACTCGAGTAACATGCCTTCAAATGCCAAAAAAAAAAGATGAATTAAAGCAAGGAAAAATTTGTCTCCGTTACATCTACAAAACATACATACTAAGAAATTCAAAGTTGCTCTAGCCAATATGCTAATTAATACATTAAAATTTTAATATTTCAAATCAAAATTTTAACTTTCAGAATAGTAGAAATTTATAGGCGCTTATTATCTTCATACCAAAGCAAATGCATAGTGTGTGTGTGTGCATTTATAAATGAAATAGTAATTCAAAAATAAGACTTCGAAAGACATACTTTGTGATGGATACAGTATCTAAGCGGGAGACAAAACCAGCGTATTCTTGATTCTCATTGACGAACTGCAAGTCATCGTCAGAGACCTCAATTTCGTCCTCATTTATCTCCGGCGGGAGGTCCGGCGGTAGAACTATCTTCTGCTTCTTCACCATTCCGGTGAAAAATGCTGAAAATAACTCACAGAGACTTAAAAAAGGAACGGAAAATGCACTAAAAATCAAAACCTTCGGACCTAAAATGACAATAAAAATTGAAATCAAACAAAACCTTATTATCGGTGGAACTTAAGGCCTTATATAGAAGAAAAATAATTGAAGTTCGCAACCAGAAAATAGCAATGATTTTTCTTTCACTTCCTCTTTATAGTCGAAACGAGAATAAAAGAAAATATGTAAAGGTGTGTTCACACACCTGTTTGACGACGAAGCTTCAAGCTCAAGCCTCCGAAAACCGAAACAACTTCTTCTTCTTCAAGAATTTGAGAGTGCTTCTCGCTGACTGATTTGAAGCTTGAAGAGAAATCTTCTTCTGCTGTGTTTGCCGAAGATTGAAAACCAACCTAAAACCCTACGTTCTCTTTCTCGTTCATTTTTTTTGTTTTGTTTTGTTTTGTTTTTTGTTTTTTGTTTTGTTTTTTTTTTTTTTTTTGTGATTGAAATTCGGGTTTGGACCGTACAAATCCCAAAAAAATTCAGACCGGATTGGACTGGGTCAAGGCTTTATGAGCTTCTAGTAAATTTCGATTTGGGCCCAATAATCGCTCATAAATAAAATATTAAATTATTAAAAAGAAAACACAAAAGAAAAAATAATTCTAGAGTGAGTTTTAACTAAATTTTATGTATCCTGATATTATTTTATTATATTTTTTTTATGATTATAAAACGTTATAAGATTTTAATTATTAATAAATTAATACATGATTAAATATCAAAAAATTAATTAATAAATTTATTATCTATAACATTACTTATAAAATAATGTAGATAGTTAAAACATAAAATAATATTGTGATGGGCTAAAATCTAATTGCAAAATTTTAATCTCCCATAAAAAATAAAAATAAATATCTAAGACTTGGAGCATTGAGTTTTTTAAAAGCTTGATCTTTTTATTTTAAAAAGTAATATTTTATTTTATAGCTTTAATGGATTCTTTAAAATAAAAAATAAAAATAAAGAATAAAGCTTAATTCTTTAAATATAGAGAGACAAACTCACTTTCTTTATAAAATTTTATTTATTACTTTACAATTTTCTATTCACACTTATAATTAAGTATATTAATTATAATTTTATATTTTAATTTTTTTAATATTATCTTGGTTTAGAAATGATAAAAAAGAAAAAAAAAATATGAATCATAATTATTTATTGAAAAATATAAAATGAAGAGTGATCACTATTTTTCTATAAAAAAATTTTTAAGATATTCTTTATTTTAAAAATGATGCTTTTTAAACTAAAAAGCATATTGGAGATATGCTTTTACTATTTTCTCTCATAAAACACACCAAATATTCATATACACGTGCTGGTCCTATAACATAAAATGCAAAAAGCATAGCATAAAATTACATAAAGGCTATTTAGAGGAAATTTAATGGTCCCCTTTATCATTTATTGCTGGTTTTTTAGACCTTTCAAAACTCTCATCCCCTGGTGTGACTCATATAGTTTAGGATCATAAATTCCAAGTGTATCATTTAATGTGAAGAATCTTATTTTAGTTGAACCAATCACATAAATTTTTATGGTGACCAGACCCACAAGCATTCAAAGTGGCCTCCCCGCAATTGCTTTTTCAATGTTTTGTTTCGGCCTAACATTACCTGTGGGAATGAGAATGAAATGTATAGTATACTCTGTTTTTTTTCTTTTTTTCTCCTCTTTCTGTGGACCCTATATTTTGTAATTTTTTTCTTTTAAATATAAGTAATATCTTTGAAACCCCAGAAGAGTAATTTAGGCATAAAGTTTCAAGTTCTTGATTATGAGGAAAATTGAGGATGTAAAGAATATATAATTCCTAAAACATCATTATTTTTAATCATTCTAATGTCAATTTCCACCAAGTAAATTGGATTTTTCTTTTTAACTAAAACTGCATTAAGCACCCAAAAAAAAAAAATACTTCAAAGGACCTTACAAATCAGCATTATACTTGTCCAACGTCACTTGGCTAATGAACGGCTGAAGATTAACACAATCAAAGATGAAAACAAGTTTTAGATTGTTGACAACAACTCTAATGCCAGTTCTTTCTATTTTTTGTTTTTGTTTTTTTTTTCCTTTTTGTTTTCTTTTTGGGGAAAATTTCATAAATATCTTTTATATTTTAGTATAATATTAAATACGACTTTCAAATTCTGAAAATTCTTTAAACTACCCCTGCTATTAGTGAAATTCTGTTACATTTAACGCTAGAAGGGTAAGATGAACATTTAACAAATTAGTTTCTTGATACGTACCATTTTCGTTGTTGAAGCGACATGCATAATCGGGAACCGTAGCAAAACTTCCTGAACAAGCTTCATGTTCATATCCTTTCACGAACATAGACCTTTCAGATTCTTAGCACCATTAATTTCCTCCATAGCCACTGTGCAACCTTTACTCTCCCTCCCAACCTTTGCTCTCCCTCGCAATGGATTTTCTCTCTAGGTTCGACCCTTGCTTCGAACGAAGGTAAGTGATTGTTGATGTAAGAATGGTGAATTTTTTTGTTGTTTCGACAAGAGTTGTTTCTGGTCATACTTGTTTCGTTTTTAGGATTTCGCATAGTTCATTTTATTTTTAGGGTTCAGCATTTATTTTGTTCAAAACTGGTGATTATTTTGGTATTTTTGTTGTTGTTTCTAGTCGTATTTGCTTCGTTGGGTTACGGAGAGTTTTTTTTTTTGTTTGAAATTTTTGAAACCCTGGGTATCGTAGAAGGTAGAGATTAGGGGTTATTTTTTGTGGATTTTCTTATTGATTAGGAGTAAATTTGAAAGTTTTTTTAGTTATTTAATTTATTTTTGTTTGCCAGTTGTAGATGGATGTGAAATTTCATGTTTGCCAATTGTAGTGCACTGATTCTTTCTAAACTCACATTATTTCTCACTCTATAATTTTTATCCAATTGTAGTTCTAAACTCATCGTTTGAACTCATATTATTAGAGTGCACTGATTTGAGATGCTAAATTTGATTATGTTGATTTTTATTATGAGTGCACTGATTTGAGATAATAAATTTGATTTTGTTTATTTTGATTTTGAGTGCACTTATTCTCTCTGTATGTTATAAGATTGTTATGACTAAAATGGCTTCTCTGTATGTTCAACAGTTTGTTGAGCCTTGCTTTGTTCAAAGGAAAAGATTAAGAGTTGCCTTGCTTTTTGATAAATAAATCAGGGTGCATTCAAGATAAGTGGATACTAAGTTTTTATTTATCATAATATATTTTGAATGGTGATTTGAATGGCTGAGTTGAATGCACTGTTGTGAATGTATCCAAAAAATGATATATGTTTTGTTTAGAAAAAATGAGGGTTGCATATTTTATGTAAATTTTATGAACACCCCCTATATTTTATGTAATGCATGCATCTGATATGCTAAATGTGATGCTAAATGTAATGTATGCTTTTGATACTGTGAATGCGATGCATGCTTGTGAATTTGGTTTATAATGCAAACTTGTGATTTGGTAATGTAATGCATGTTTGATTGATGCTGAGGTTTTTGGTTTTTTTGTTTTGTTTTTGTTTTTTCCCCCTGAAGCATGAGGTTCTTAATTAATATAGAATTTTTAGAGTCCAACTATGGTTCAATAGATGTTGATGATGAAGAATATAGTTTAGTGTGCTTATGCAATGAAGCCATGCTAATGGGACCAAGACGAAGAATTAGGGAAGATAAGAGATTTTTAGTGGAAGCTAGGTTACCCTGGATGAATAACTTTAAGACATTTATTCATACTGACAAGGACTTGCTGAAAATGTTTAGGAAGTTTAGTGGTAGAGGAATTGAAGAAATAAGTTTTGAGTGTACTTTACTGCCATTGCAAGTTGAATATCATATGAGGTTCACTCTGCACATTCAACCCCATTACCCACTCAACCAGAAGATAACCAAAATCTCACCCAAACTCAGGTTTTCCATCCAAACAGTGGACTGTTAGCTGGTGGATATAGCCCAATAGGTCCAAATTTCACTGACAGTGTTAATGATACCGGTTCAAGTGTATGCTATCCTGCCAATGTAGATGAAAATTATAGTGACAATCCATTCTCCAATAGCAATCCAACCAGTAGCAACCCGATTTCTTCCAAATCCATTTCATTCAACAACATTCCTAATCCAACCGACCTTAATCCACTTGAAGACCCTAATCCAACCAATATTAATCCATAAACCTTTGAAAATTCTGAGGGTGAACTTCATCTGGATGAGTAGTTTGCTTTGAGTGAAGATTAGGATGATGAAGTGAATGATAGTGACAATAAAAAACAATCTGTTAGAGGTGAGGAGGGGTATGAGAGTGACAATTCACTTACTGAGGGTTATCAATCAGATGATAGTGATGAAGATCATGGAAGTGATGACGATTGTGAGGGCCCTGTTGGTAAGATGTTTAGGAAGATGAAAGGCAAGTTGTGTAAACCCAATGAAGAAGGGAAAATTAAACTAGAGTGTGGAATGGTATTTGAGAGCATCCATCATTATAGGTCTGTGTTACGAGACTTTGCCATAGAGAAATGATTCGAACTTTTAAGAAAGAAAAATGAAAGGACAAGAGTGACTGTCGGATGCAAACAACCAGGATGTAAATGGAGGGCACATGCATCCTTTTTGCCGGACAACACCATATTTAAGTTGAGGACCTATAACCCTAAACACAATTGTACAAGAAAGAGGAAAAATGATGGAGTAACAGCTACTTGGCTTTCTGTGAAGCTAGAGGAAGAGTTTAGAGACAACCCTACAATTGACATCAACACCCTATATAGGAAAGTTAGAGCCCTAATGATGCGGAACCCCAAGCTTAAAAAAACTGTAATCCCAACACACAAGATAATATGGAACAAATCCTAGGTAAAAACCCGCCCTATAGCACCTCTAGATAACAATTGTATCTAGCAACACTAATTAGAAAGCAAATAATGAAATTGAAATTCGCCACAAAGTAAATACCTTTGATAAGAAGATCAATTCCCAATGCAACAAGTAGAAGAAGAACTATCCTCACTTGGAACACACAAGTCTTGTTGAAAACAAGAGTAGATTTCTCAATAATCAATAATCAAAGTTTTTTTTTTTTACAAACTAGTAACCTCCCCTTTATATAGAGATTAGGGTTAGGTTGAGAATCAATCTAGACCATAAAATAATTAGAAAAGTAATCATAAGGCTTAAAACTAACCCTAAATAAAAATAACCCGAAAATAAAAATAATTACAAAACTGCCATTATAATCTGGAAATGACAATAATTACGAAACTGCCATTATAATCCGAAAATAGCTAAATTATGAAACTGCCATTGTAATCCGAAAATAGCTAAAATTACGGCGTTTGGTCTTTGCAACTGCAGAACAGCATTACCACCTTCATTCCTTGCTTGGACATCATGCTTAAAACATCATATTATGCTCCAATGGTAGAATATGACATTATGATGCCCGTATCATTTCCTTCCTCTTCAAAAAGATTCGTCATCGTATCTAAATCCATATCGAAAGGAAAAATATCAGAAACATTAAAAATACTGGACTCATTGTACTCACCCTGAAGGGCGATTTTGTATGCGTTGTCCTTTACTCTTTCAAGCACTTGAAAATGTTCATTGCCTCTAGCATCCAACTTAGACTTCCTAAGGTTGAAAAACATTTTCTTCCTTAAATATACCCAAACACAATCTCATGGTTTGAATATCCTTCACGTGTCATCCCATAAAACTTTCCCAAAGGGACTCAAAAATTCCACATCCCTATCATATTTAATAGTTCTAGGCACTCCATGCAATTTTGATTTCTCATAAAAGTCCTGCAATAAAGAGACAAAAACACTAGGCAAATCGGGGTTAAGGTTAGTTTCACAAAGCAAAACTTCTCGAAACCTCACTAATAATATTGCTTTCTTGCCTAAGAATGCACTACTGACTTCTCTCTCTTTTGCATTAAAACTCTTTTTCTTTTCACTAATCTCACTTTTTTCTATTGCACTTTCATATTTATTACTAGTGTAATCACTCACCATTGGACCTTTATTTTTATTCTTTTCACTCTTAGCCTCTTTACACTCAATTATTTTATTTGCCTCACTTCCCAAATCCCCATGGGAAACTTTGGATAGTTTCAATTGTTCAAGATACACCTCTTTTGGAGATAATGGTGCAAGTGTGACTTTCTTTCCATTGTGCTCAAAATAATACCTATTCTTAAAACCTTCATGGATAGTCCTCCTATCGGATTGCCATGGTCTACCCAACAAAATATGCCCCGCTTGCATAGGTACTACATCACACAAAACCTCATCACTATACTTTCCAATAGAAAGTGCAACTTTCACTCTCTTATTTACCTTAATCTCCCCACTATCATTCAACCATAGTAACCTACAAGGGTTAGGGTGTTTTTCACATACTAGTCTCAACTTCTCAACCAAAGTAGTACTAGCAACATTAGTACAACTACCCCCATCAATGATTAAAGTAGATGTTATACCATCCACAAAACATCTAGTATGAAAAATATTCTCCCTTTGTTCTAGTCCTTCTTTATTCTCCCTTTGTTCTAGTAATTAGGGACTCTCCAACCACGGGATACTCTACATCCTCATCCTCACTAGAATCATACTTTATTGGTGGCCTTTCCTCATCGGACTCAGACTCCGACATTACTTCATTACCCCTTATCAACATAGTTTTCCTATTTGGACATTCGGAAGCGATATGCCCAAACCCTTGACATTTAAAACATTTTATTTCCCTATGTCTAGAAGTACTAGTAGTATTAGGCTTAAAAGTACCTCTTGTTGGGTTGGCACTCTTATCCTTAAACTTGGATGCATCTCCAATTTTCTCTTTGGTCTCCAAGTTTTTTTCTCTCTTCTTGTCATCATACTTGTTCCACTTCGAATTGGAACCCCACTTTGAATTAGAGCTTGAAAACCTTTTTGATGACCCTTCATTTCTCAATTGCTTTTCCACTTTAATATCCATGTTGACCATTTCTTCCATCTCTACATATGGATGTAGATCCACCACCTTGGTAATATCTTTGTTCATCCCACTTAGAAATCTTGCCATTGTAGCTTCTCTATCCTCTTCAATGTTGGCCCTTATCATAATCATCTCCATCTTTTTGTAATACTCTTCTACGGACCTAGACCCCTGTGTGAGTCTCTGCAACTTTTGATGAAGCTCTCTATAGAAATATGATGGTACAAACATCTTCCTCATAATTCTCTTCATCTCATCCCAAGTTGAGACCGGATCTTCTATATACCTCCTCCTTAATTATATAAGTTGCTCCCACCAAACTAGAGCATAGTCGGTGAACTCCACTGTGGCTAGTTTAACATTTTTCTCCTCAGAGTAATTGTGATAATCAAAAATTAACTCTACCTTCTTTTCCCATTCCAAGTATGCCTCGGCATCACTTCTTCCCTTGAATGGTGGAATGTGCATCTTAATGGAACTTAGGTTGTCATCCCTTCCTCCTCTTGGCTCCTCTCTCCTAGGTCTTCTCCTTACCGTTTGAACTTCATACCCTTCTTCATCGGAAACATTCACTTCTTGTCTCATGTGTCGTATTCCCTCCCTTCTAGTATTATTGGACATGGCCATGATCATCTCCCTCATTTGCTCCATCATCTCATCCATCCTAGATTTCAATGCTTCTTCCATCCTAGAAGTCAATCTCTCTTCCATCCTTCTATACTCACCCTCCAAAAATTGTCGTAAGAGTTTTAGATCCGGTGTTGCCACTTGCTCTTCTTCCGAGTAGAAACTCTCTTTCCGTCTCTTTTAGACATTCTTACATACTCCCTTACGTGTTTAACTCAACAATGGTAAACCCTCGTATTTCACACAAATTTGGCTTTTACCCTCTTTATGGTCACCACTCAAGACTTTTACCACTCAAGTCTTGTTCAACATGTTACACTTCAGAACCAATTACTTAAAAAAAAAATATAAAACTAAAATAGCGAATTTCAAAATTAAAACCTAACAATAGAAAACAAGTTCAATTCTAGAGCAAAATTGGCACAAAAGAAAAGGACAAAAGAGTAATGAAACAAATAATAATTACTCTATGAAATTAACACAATGAGAATAGAAAACTAAACAAATTTAGAATAGGAAAGTATGTAAATAAGAAACTATGAGAATAGGAAACAAATTAAATTAAGAATAGGAAAGCAAGAAAATAAGAAACTATGAGAATAGGAAACAAATAAAATTGAGAATAGAAAAGTAAGAAAACTTAGGAAATATGGAATAATAAAAATCAGAAATAAATTAGGAATAAGTAACTTTCCTAATATTCAAGCAACCAATCTTAATATTCCAACTTTCAATTCTTTTTTCTTTTTTTTTTTTGCTACAATTTTTTTTCTTTTCTTTTTTTTTTGTATAGATAATAAGATTCCTCTTTCTTTGTTTTTTTTTTGTTACGATTTTTTTTTTTACGATTTTTTTTGGGTACTAAAACACCAAGAACAATAAAGAACATGAAGAACTCAAGAACAAAAGAAAAAAAAAATGTAGAAACAACAAGCTAATCAAAGACTCCAAAAAGAAAAACAAAGAACAAGATAAATAGGAATTTATCTTGGCCTTGCTCTGATACCAAATGATGCGGAACCCCAAGCTTAAAAAAACTGTAATTCCAACACACAAGATGATATGGAACAAATCCTAGGTAAAAACCCGCCCTATAGCTCATCTAGATAACAATTGTATCTAGCAACACTAATTAGAAGGCAAAGAATGAAATTGAAATTCGCCACAAAGTAAATACCTTTGATAAGAAGATCAATTCCCAATGCAACAAGTAGAAGAAGAACTATCCTCACTTGGAACACACAAGTCTTGTTGAAAACAAGAGTAGATTTCTCAATAATCAATAATCAAAGTTGTTTTACAAGCTACTAACCCCCCTTTATGTAGAGATTAGGGTTAGGTTGAGAATCAATCTAGACCATAAAATAATTAGAAAAGTAATCCTAAGGCTTAAAACTAACCCTAAATAAAAATAATCCGAAAATAAAAATAATTACAAAACTGCCATTATAATATGAAAATAGCAATAATTACGAAACTGCCATTATAATCCAAAAATAGCTAAATTACGAAACTGCCATTGTAATCCGAAAATAGCTAAAATTACGGCGTTTCGTCTTTGCAACTCCCGAGCAGCATTACCACCTTCATTCCTTGCTTGGACATTATGCTTAAAACATCATCTTATGCTCCAATGGTAGAATATGGCACTATGATGCCCGTATCACCTATTTAGGGTAAAATGCAAGAAACAAAAACTATGGAGAGCAAAAAGGATGGCTATTGCTAGGTTGAGTGGTGACTTTGGAGGATTCTATAACAAACTGTACAAGTATGCGAATGCTTTGAGAGTTAGAAATCCTGGGACAATGTTTGTTGTGGCTTGCACAAAGACTGCAAACCCAAATTTTCAGAGATTTTTCTTGAGCCTGCCTCCTCAGAGAGATGGTTTTATGTATGGCTGGCGACCATTCATTGGATTGGATGGTTGCCATTTGAAAGGTCCATTTAGTGGAGTTTTATTGACTGCAGTTGCACTGGATGCAAACAATGGACTCTTCCCATTGGCAATAACCATTTGTGAAGGAGAGACCCTCCATAGTTGGAGTTGGTTTCTCGAATTCCTATTCAAGTACATAGGGGAACATGATAGGAGAGTTATAACTTTTATGAATGATAGACAGAAGGGCATTTTGAGAGCATTGTCTATCCATTTCCCAAACTCTCCAAATAGGTTTTGTGTTAGATACATATTTTCAAATTTCAATGCCCAATTTCCTGGAGTGATTGTGAGGAACCTATATTGGGCAGCTGCTAGGGCATATGAGAAGAAGGTGTTTCTGTCTACAATGGAGAAGATTAGGAGCATCAGTAATGATGCATATAATTGGCTGGAAAAGATCTCAGCAAAGCATTGAAGTATGCATGCTTTCGATGAAGTTGTTAAGAATGAACATGTTACAAATAACATGACTGAGTCGTTCAACAATGAGCTGAATTTTCAAAGAGGTGAACCAGTGTTGTCATTACTTGAGCACAATAGGAGGCTAATGATGAGAAAGCTCCAAAAGAGAAAGAACATAACCCTAAAATGGACCATTGCAATACCTCCACAAGTTATGAGCAAGATTGAAAAGATTTAATTAGAGGCAAAGTACCTAAGGGTTATTTGGGCAACAGACACATAATTTGAAGTGATTGATGAGAATGTGGTGTCTATGATCGACTTGCAGCAACATACATGTCGATTTGGAGCTTGACAAATCAGTGGGATACCCTGCAAGCATGCTTTGGCCTGCATTATGTACAAGAAGGATGATCCCATTGACTATGTTGACAGTTCCCTGAAGAAAACAACCTACATGCTTACTTACAATAGTGTCATTCACTCGTTACCCGATGAAATTTTGTGGCCGGAGGTTAAGCATGATCATGTAATGCCACTGATCATGAATAAGTTGTCTGGCAGGCCAAAAATGGCTAAAATGAGATAGGCAGAAAAACTAGATAAACATGCAAGGTCATTCACCATGAAATGTGGCATCTGCAAAGTCCTTGGTCATAACAATAGGACTTGTCCAAAGAATGTAGCCAACCGAAAGAGAGCAAGGAGGACTGAGGTATAATTTCCTTTTGGGTTTACCTATTTATATTTAGTTACATAAAAACAGATGAAAACCTAGTGATTCTGTCATTAGTGCAGTAGCAAAATGGGGAAGGACCTTCTACACAAGGGGGGCAGCAGCAACAGTAGCTATGTGGAATGCAAGTTTTTGACATCAAGTGGATTAAGATATGTTTAATATGTGTTTGTGGTTAGCTATGCACATGAATAGTTTTGTAGGATTTCTTAATGTTCTTCTAAATCTTTTGATGTATATTTGGGCTGAATTTGATATTTAATAAGGCTGTGGTTAACAATTAACCCATCTAGAGTCATAGTTTTGTTGGTGGGTATAGTTTAGTATGTATATAGAGCAACACAGTGTATGTGCCCCACTTATTTTTTTTGAAAGCACAACAACATGATGTACTAAGTGACTAATGGGGTTGCATCCCTATTATATGTAGACAATGTTGGGTTGTAACTGCAATATTCACTTAATGAAATAGAAAAGAATTATTTATAAATGTTTACTCTTGAATATTGTTCTTGATACATTTATTACATATGCTTGATTAAAATACAAATATAACTACAACAATTAGAATTCCAAAGAATAAAAACATTGTCTTCATGACTAGCTGCATTGCTTCAATTTTTTTCACCTTTGCTTCTAGGGCTTTAATCTCTATTTGCATATGCATTTGACTTGCCTCATTAGATGGTATTTGCATTCTTCCACTACTTGCTTCATCGTCTAGATTAAACTCTTCATTATCAGGAGTCTAAAAACTATAGTAACCACATTTACCTTGTAAGCAGAAAAAATAGAGTCGAGCTGGATTTTGTGTTGACTTTGATATCTTTATAATGGTTTTCCTTCCACAATAACACTTCTTATTTCTAAATTTGATCATTTCGCAATTTATATCGCTGCTACTAGTTGATGATTGCTTTGCAAACCTTGATTTCATATGAGGATGAGGCTTTAAAAACATTTCAAATATGTTTAGTTGTACTGTTGTTGACTAATCTAGCTGGAAATTCTTAGAGGGGGTGTTTTTGAAACTATCAAATGCCTACAAACAATGTTCAAATGATGTTAATAAGTCTGTAAGAAAAGCATGGTGTAAAATCAGAAAAATATTTGCAAATGATAATGTGAGGGAGTGTTTTTACAATTCCTTCCTACTGCTATATAAAGACATCTTTGTGACCGTTGGAGGCAACGGTCACATGTCTTGTCTAAATTCAAAAAATTCAATTACAAACTTAATTTAAAATTTATTATTATTTTATTAGAGTAAGGGTATTAATGTCATTTAGCACTCTGACATAGTCAGAATTACTGATTTTTCACAGTGTAAAAGATGTTTTTGAATTATATGGAGCCTGAAAATCTAATTTGAATTAGATCCTAAATACAGAGGATGTTTGTAAAATTTTCCCTTCTTTTTATAAAGTTACTTGAAATTGATATATGGTCCATTTTTCCAGAGGCTATCTGAAAAATTGATAAACTACTCGTTGAAATTAAATTTGTGTAGAGATCAACGTTGGTTTTGCTTGGAGGTTAGCTAGGCAATGTAAAATACCTCTGAATGAATTTGTATTTCCATTGAATGTCTGTTAGGTACAGAACAATTTACTTTTATTTTTTTAATTTTAATTTTTTTCATTTTAATGGTCATGATTCACTTAATGCAGTCAAACCATTACCAACTTATAGATGATTTCCACAAAAGTGTAAGAGAACAGGCACTTTTCATATTTACCAAAAACAAGCACTTTACATAACATTTATAAGGCTCAACAAAATTTGTGTACCTTCCAAATCCACCATTTAATTGCTTTATTACAATAAAAAGAATAAATATTTTGGAAACGAAAAGAAAGCAATAAAAATGCACAAATATATTGGTTTCCAAAGTTAGTAATGGTGGCCTAATGGGATGCAATTTATATATATTTTGAGTACCTTAATACTTGATTTGAGCATGTTTTATTCATTTAAAATTGATTAATTTGTATTTTTTTACATTTTAGGTGGATTTGAACTTAAAGAAATGAAAAATGAAGAAACAATGGCAAAATCGTAATTAAACAGAAAACTAAAGAAACATTGGCAAAACTGTAATTAAGCAGTTTTTGGCATCAGTTGGCAGCAAGCACCAATGGCATTCCCAGTCGCCTGGCCAGGCCCCTGATTGGGCGAGAACTCTTTTGTTTTTGTGTGTTTTTGTGACTTTTTAGCCATCGATTTTAGTATAAATATGTTTTATCACTATTGTAAAGGGAAAGCCGACTGTTAGACAATTTTTACCATTAGAATTGAATTTTTCTCTCAAGTTTGTGCTTCTAATATTCTATTCTTGAGTAGGAATAATTATAAACTAGTTATGCAATTGTGAGACTTATTTTTATTTCAATTCATTTTAATCATTCAGTTTATGTTCATCTATGTTTATTGTTTATATTTTTAATTTCTCATAATTATAATTTTGATCTGTTATTTTTATGTGAGATTAGATTATTGCTAAATTGAATTCTCAATCGTATTGAGTTTTTAATAATTAGTAGCAAATAGACTTTAATGGTTATGATTCCAGTTTTTATTAATTGTTTATGAAAAATATAAATTAGATTAAAACTTTGCAATGTTTGTATAGTTTGTCTTTATTTGACTTTTCTCTTGTTTTTGATTATTTTCTGAGATAAATTCAGGTCACGTTGATTCTATATTTAATTTCAGAATTTATAACTAATTCATAATCGTATTTGTAATAGTTTATTTAGTGAAAAATATAGAATAATTAGGTCGTGCCAATTATTTATGTCAAATTGAATGAAAAATTAGAATTTTTATGTCAATGATCAATTATTTACTAGTCTTATGAATTATTTTGATTCCAAGAGTTTCTCTTATTTATTTATTTTTAGTATTACTAGTTTTGATTTAATTTAGAATATTTAATTTGCAAGCAATCTAAAACCTCTCATTTTTATATTTTTAAATTCAGTATATTACTAGGATAAAATTTAAATTGAAATTCAATACAGTCTCTGTGGATTTGACCTGGATTTGCCACTAATATAGTTATGGTAAATTCAGTATTATAATTTTAGTGTTTACGACACATCATGTCCTTGACATGCTTGAAGAAGTTCTTCACTTTGAGTTGGGTTTTAGATAATACTGAAGTTTGTAGCAGAAGTTATAGTTTCTTTTCTGCAACATAGTTAGAAAAGTTGCAGGTGGGTGAACACTAACATTTAAAAGAACTCAACTTTATTTTAAGATTGTGTGGGTTATCTTCGTTGTACTCTTCTTCTTTTTTCTTCTTTTTTTGGTAAATTATCTCCATTGTACTCTCATCTCAATGCAAAAGAAAATATTCATATCTCTGTTCATAGAGTTCAGTGCAGCAAAAAAAAAAAAAAATCAATTCATTTTAGCGTAAGCATTAATTAAACTCATTTTTGCTCATGTTTTTTTTCTTTATTTTGGTAAACCTGAACTATATACCTTAAAAGTGAAGCCGCATTTTTTTTAAGAAAAAATGGGGTTAAATTTAGAAGATACATAATGCGGTGTGGATAATGATTCAAAACACTAATAAATTCTTATGCAAGGGCCTTATAGTTATAGCCACACATGACGAAAATATGTGGTATATGTATTAGAGATAAAATATAAAATGTATAATGATCTATTTTTTATCAGTTTAAATTTTTAAGATCAGTAGTAATTTATTATGGTATCATGTCACGGTCAGAGGTTCCAAAATCAATAGCTCAACCCAAAAATAAAAATATGTATAAAGACTCAAATAAGCTCAAAAGATGCCGAATCAAAAATATGATGACCTATTTCTTATCAGCAAAAACTTTTGGAATAATTGATAATTTAACAGTATAGTTGTTAATTAATCCATAAATGAGTTTTTGAGGTACTAACCTGCAGGCCATTCTTTGACTAATATTTCATCACCAACTGGACCCTTTTGTCTGAAAATTATTTAAAAAATAAAAATTTAATTAGACCCTTTAATTTCATTTTTCAGATTGCATAGGCAAAAATCCTCACAAAAACAGTTTATAAGACTTTGGTCAAGATCTATGATTCACTAAAAGTCGGCTTTAGAAAAATTTTTAAAAAAAGAGGGATATTATTGTTATTATTTACTTTCACACTATTAGACTAGTCATCTAAATTAATATCTGAAAACAGTGTCATCATTTTTTAAATATGAAACTTTAGAAATTGGTCATGATAAAAAAACTAGCTAACTAAAAATGTTTTTGCCGCCCCTTTTCCACTCAATTATAATAAAATTTTAGAAGTTGATTGAGATTAAGCTAGCTATAGTTAATGATCTATAATAAATGAATGAATAGTTGGTTACCAAGCTTTCAGAAATGGCTTCTAACACGACTCTTAAAAGTCTGACTTCTAAGATATTGGATGAACATACATTGTGGTGGGCGAGCTACGAACAACTTTTATTATAAGTTCATGAGAAAAACAATATATATTTTCAAGAATAATCTGCTTATAAATTAGGTCACATCTTGATCAGACGTTTTAATTATTTCATCGGAACAATTCAGTGAACACACGCATATATATATATATATATATATATATATATATATGTATATATAGATATTATATTTTTTTTTTGTGAAAAAAAAAATATTCACAGCGGAATTATAGACTTAAAAAGTATTTAATGAGTGTACTGATTTAGACGTTTTTTTAATCTGGTAAAAATTTATATCCCTAAAATTACTCTCTTATTATACAGTAGCAGCAAAAAAAAATATTTAAATTCAAATGGAAGTAGAAAGTTGTAATATATATATATATATATATATATATATATAGATGTTATGAATTTATAGACAAGGGTTGTAATATTATATCCCTGTTGGGATCGATAGTGATTGTTGTGGTGCCTCACAAATATTACAGTCAGTGTCGTATTGGCAACGTCATGCATGTGTACTCACTATTCATGAGTCATATAACACGTATATATATATATATATATGTACATGTAGAATTATATATTAGTTTGTATCCAAATTACTTTTTGGTCCAACTTTCATTGATTACTAGGAAAGCTTTCATTGATTGCAAAGAAATAACAAAAAGGGTACAAAGATCTATAAGCCAAGTAATTCTTTAATTGTTTTCTTTGTTTCACATTTTATAATTTATATATAGTTAATTATTGCATAGAGTATTTATAATATATGTTACGTTACGTTTTATTGTTTTAACTTTTGGATTCGAGTCTCATTATCTTACATACTATTTCATCATATAAAAGATATATTTTTTTTTTACTGTGAGGTGTGTGTGTGTGTAAAAGCTAGTGAGAGTTCATGGAGCTGCACTTAATCTTGGAATGATTATTATTCATGAAATAAAAAAAGGAACAATATAGATATTGAGTTGGTCCCCAAGACAAATGGCTAACTAGTTATTATGAAGTTCCAATTTAAAATTATATGAAAAAGTATGATATCCATTGGCAAACGAAAGGTAAGAAAAAAAAAAAAAAAAAGCAGTATAGATAATGTTGCATTGATTTGAGACTAGGACAGGCACAAATAATAACCCTCATTCAGCATAAAAGGAGTAGAAAGTTTCACGGGCCAAGTAACTACTGCAAGACAGATGAATTTGTCATGCTTTCACTTTTCAAAATAATTAATGTCATTCCGGTCCTATCAAAACCATTGTATTAATATTGGTACCATTCACATAGAGAAAACTTTCAATAAAACAAACGCGTATAAAACGTTTTCTTATATTTTATTTTAGAATTTACCATGTAGGACTCATCAGCATATAAAATAAGCATTTTTATACACTGATAAAATTTAAAAAATCTCTCATAGAAATGATGTGAGATATTCAATTCTAAATCTGAATTTTAAACCAACAAGCTTCATATATATTATTTAAATTAGATTTACTTGAATTGATGAACAAATGTTATGATACTTTAAAAAAAATAAACAAATAATTTAGTAATTAATTGAGAAAAATACATCACATGACTGAGAAGCAAAAGAAAATAATTGTGTACTTTGTAACGTAGCAAAGTGCACGAGTACTATCTGGCGCCTAACATCCAAAACCTTTGACTTACCTTTCACGCACATGTATACACACACATAAACGAAAAAATAAAAATAAAAATAAATAAATAAAATAAAGAATAGATGCCTTCTCCTTTAAATGCTTGTACATATCTATCTCCAAAGCCTAACTCATTACCACACACTTTCTGGTCCCTCTGGATCTTTCATTTATTGCTAATTTAACTTTGCTTTGGACCTTTCAACTTCTTTGCATTAAATGTGGCTTTCATAGATCATATATTCCACGCGTCTCATAAATGTTTACAGGGTTATTTAGTTGAACTATTTTTAATGATCATGATGGAGACCAATTAATGTTTTCATAAATAAATAAATAAATCCTAATTAATTATGCTTTATATCGGTAGATTTGAGGCTTTTAGAGTTTGTAATTGATGTGGGCTCAATAATTTTTTTTCTAAAACCTTAGAAAGAAAATCAATATTATCTGTATTTTTCCTAAAACTAGTTCACTTTTATTTGGTAGACTCATTAATTGTTATTTAGAAAAAGAAATTTGAAAATCAATGCTAGTGGAATTTATTATACTGTTTTATATAGGTTGATGGGTGGGAGGGTGAGATGATTAATTGGTGGGATAGTAGCCCTATTAATTAATGTTGTTATAGAGTTGGTGTCATAATTCAAATTTAGAAATGCTTAATAATGAATTAGAACGAGAAGCAGATATAAGGTTGTTTTGTATATTTATCATTAAAGATGGGAATATCAAAGTGGTAAAGTTAGATATCTATAAATATATATTTTTAATTTTTTTAAATTAATAAGAATAAAATGGTAGTGTACGTTTTAATTAATCATGGGAGAGCTTTGAAACGTAACATTAACTATGATATATCAATTTATGACCCCAAAGAAAAAATACTATAATATATCAATTTATTAATTCATACATAAAAGCTGCTAATATTGTCAAATTAATTCGGCAAGTTGGAAGATATTCATCCACTCCAAATCAAATCAATTTGAATTTATGTAGGAACCAATTAATTTTGTTTTTGGTAATAGGAACCATTTTATGACATTACTAAATATGAAAAAAAAAAAAAAAAGATAAATGAATGTTAGTACTTTGCAGTTTGATAAACTTGCACATTAAATTTTTAAGTTTCAAATGTATCATATTAAGACTTCAATTTATATTTTATGTTACATTAGGCTTTCAAATGTATCACATTAAGCTTTCAATTTATATTTTATGTTATATTAGGCCCTCAAATTTTAAATGTATCACATTA
>QANX01001337.1:0-100529 GCA_003254975.1 Ochetophila trinervis
CTACTCTTTTATCAACATATTTACCAAAAACAAAAATACTCTCTTTTATCGTCATTCTAAATGTAAATTAATATGACAAAACATGAATTAATAAATTAATATAACCTGAATATTTAAATACATATATTCTAAACAAATCGATAAAATAACACGTGGAAAAAAAGGATTTGTCGAGACCAATTTTTGCCTAATTGAATGTTTTGAGTGTTCCAACAGTTTTATTCTCCAGCCTTTGAGGAGGAGGGAATAAAAATGATAGTCTGGTCTTTTCTTTACATTTTTCTTTTCCTAATTATACTTGGTCCATATTTTACCTTCCTAAGTATACCATGTTGTTTTGTCTCAACTCACACAAAAAAAAAAAAAAAAGCAAATTACACGTGAGATATCTAAACTATATCATGTGTGACACTTAAGTATTCAAACTTTTTTCATTGCAAATAGGTATCCGAATTAACAATTTTGAACTACGTTAGTATTTTTCGTCATTTCTGTCCAATTTTCTCTGTCAAAATCAAGTACAGAACGCGTGAGGAGCAAACCCAGGAGCAATCGGCGTATTTTCTTCTCTCTCTTCAACAATCACGAGCTTTCGGGGAAAAAAATCATCTAAGGAAAAATTTGGTCAGCTTCCACCTCTTTCGCAGCCGCTGGGATTCAACATGTCTTTCTGGTATTCTCAACTATGGCTCCCTCCTCCTCATGACGTCGACGACAACGTTAATGGGTCTCCTCCTTCGAGCCCTAACTCTCCTCTTGCTCCTGAGCTAGTCAAGTGAGCCTTCCACTACAGCCGACATGAATTCTTCGCAGCTGTCGAGAGCGCGGCCTCCGATTCCAATGGCCTCAGCCCCTAATCTGTTGAAGAAAGGAAGAACAGGGAGAGAAAAAGACGCCGATTGCCTCTGGGTTTGCTCCCCAAGCGTTCTGAACGTGATTTTGACAGATAAAATTGGACGGAAATTATGAAAAATACTAACGTGGTTCAAAATTGTTAGTTCGAGTACTTATTTGCAACGAAAAAAAATTCGAATACTTAAGTGTAACACCCGATATAATTCAAGTATCTTACATGTAATTTGCTAAAAAAATAGTGCTTTTCCATATATATATATATATATATATATATGTATATATTTGTCACAAAATTTTTAACTTTAATATAAAAAAGTAATTGTACTGAAAGTTACTGCGTTTCATTTAAAATAAAATATTAATCATCACTTTATATATACACCAATGTGAAAAGTGACTTAAGGAAAGAGAATATTCTACTTTAATAATATTGAGGTCTTAGTTAAATACCCTCTTAAAACAAAAACAAACAAAAAATTAAAGAAGGGATGCATGGGTGAAGTTGGTGAATTTATATTTTTCAGCTTAATTTTATAAGATCTTAATTTTAAATGGTATATAGGATAAATGTTCTGGTTGGATATTTTAAAAATAATTATAATATGACATAGAAAATAAGAAAATTAGACAATTAGACTTTGTTTTTTATTTTTTGGTAAGAAAAATTAGACAATTAGACTTATTCATTCTCCAAGCAACTAATCGAATTCTTTAGGGGGTCTGAAAAAAATTTAGTCAAATTGCGGTTAGATTCTCTCCTGTACATTTTATTTTGTTTTAACCACAGATTTTGTTTCCAATAAAACAAAAGCCAACGCAAGGAAATTTATTTTATTTTATTATTTTTTTAAACTAATTTATAAAGGGGGGCAAAAAAGGAAAGAAAAAAGAGAGATTCTTGTCTATCTTAGGTAGTTCCGTTCGCATTGAACCCTATATATACCGAAGTACGCAGCACCAGCAGCCAAGCCATTCAAAACAATAGGCCCTTCATTTTCACTCTCTCTCTCTCTCTCTCTCTCTCTATATATATATATATATATATCCGTCTTCCTCACGCTAATCAATGGCGGCCCGTAAAATGTTCGCTAAACGTCTCTTTGACAGTTGCAGAGTGACGTCACCGTCGGTAACACTGCACCACTCTCCGATATCCTCTCCCTTGGGGCGGACCGTCATGATTTCACCAAATGCCGCCAAAACTAACTTCCATAGAGAATTCCTGACGTCATCGGACTCCGCCGAGAAAGGATTTTTCAGGCGGTTTCTACACCGGAAGGCCCTGGACCAGTCCGTTACGAGGTTACCGGAGCTATTTTCCTTACAGTTAGGAGAAAACCTCCGGGACAAACTCAGAGGCATCAACATTCCCGGAGATCGCATCCGTCTCGACGATCTCAGTCCTCCGGCGCCGGACCCGGCCGTTACTGAAAATTTTCAAAGGTTATCGGTCGAAGATGCCAGGAAGATTCTAAGGTTTTCTCAAGTGGAGAAGCTGAAAGAGAAACTCAGAGAAACGCCACAGAGTTCGATTTCGCACAGCGAGTTCGTTCGGATCTGTGTTGAAAATTGTGAGAATCATGATCAAGGTGCCGAATACGCAAAGATGCTGGATGAGTCCGGGAGCGTCATCGTCCTCGGGAACATCGTGTTTCTCCGGCCGGAGCAGGTATAGTAAACCATTTTCCGGCAATCGTTTTTATTTTTTAGTTTTTGTCATTTACCGAATTAGCCTTGTCTAAATATCTTTACGGCAAACCGGACTCCATTTGATTCCCAAAACCCAAAATTTTGGAGATTCCGAATTATCTGTTAAACGTTGGGCCAACCACGCCCTCCCAAAGGCCGTGAAATCACGCTCGGAATGCAATTTGCAACCCGATGTTAACCGTTGCGGCAATAGGCTTTAGTGCACGTTAACGGTGATTTCACGTGCTTCCAAGGAGCGTGGTTCTGTTTCTCTGTTCTCTGCAAGACTGGCCTCGCCTTCTTACGGCTCCTTCAAACGTGTCCATGCAAAGCTGTGGGTCCATGTCCACTTCTTCCTCTACTGTCATAAAAAAAATTTAACGCACACTCCACTTTGAATTTAGATCTTATCTTGGAGTGAATCTCAATTGGGAAGAGATAAGATTGTAGTTTTTACGTTTTTACTTCCCTTTAATTTTTTTTATATTTTATTGGGTGAATTAATCTCCCCTTAATTTGCTTGCCTGTCTTAAGCCGTATTCACTTCAGCACGAGCTAGTCTGGAAAAAAAATCATGCGACTCTTTGTTCGCAAGTACTCTCACGTGGCAGTACAGGGCTGTGTCCAACACCGCTCATGTCGATCACGATTCGGAGAGCCAAGATTTGGCAATAAATTCGTACAGCTTTTACTTCATTAAAGAATAAGCGAGTTTAATTAATCTAATAGAGAGAGTACGACACGTCGTTTGTTCAAATGAATTACTGGGCCGGTGATATCTGACAAGGCCCATTAAATATTGTTATGCAGATTCCAATATTTGATTATGTTTATTTTCATGTGACTTTAGGTGGCTAAATCTGTGGAGACCATAATTTGTCAAAGCATAGCCACTTCGAACGACCCGAGGAGGAAGGAACTAGAGCAGTTGGAGAAGCAAAAGATAGTAATCGACCAGAAAGCAAGAGAGCTGGTCCGAGGAGAACTATACTGTGGGCTGGGCTTCGTTTTAATCCAAACGCTAGCTGCTATGAGGCTCACCTTCTGGGAGCTGAGTTGGGATGTGATGGAGCCCATATGTTTCTTTGTGACCTCGCTTCATTTCGCTCTCGGCTACGCTTTTTTTCTTCGGACCTCCACGGAACCAACTTTCCAAGGCTATTTCCGTCGTCGTTTCGAGTCCAAGCAAAAGCAGCTGATGGAGACCCACAATTTTGACATGGAAAAGTACACGCAGCTTCGCAAAGCCTTTTTCCCGAACACTAACAGCTGTGCCTTTCCGAGTTCCGATCACCTTTCGTCCTTCAATCAAGAAGGGCCTCTTCTCGGTGCTTTTCATCGTTGAGCAAAATTTTGACTAAAGAAAACAAAAAACGTGCCTTGCAAGACTGAGAGGCGTTAAAAGACTTTCCCTTAAAGCAATCGGACAATCTGTTTTTACTTGGATTATCTGATTAAAAGGATTCCGTATACCGTAGTAACTTTGTAGGTCGGGCCTCCTTTGCAAGATTTGCACCAAAAGTTTAAACTAATGGAAAAGATCATTTATATTTTTCCTCAACAAACAGAGCTGGACTTTGAATTTTACAGGCAAAAATTGGCCTCTAAAGTCAGCCAGGAATAAACTTTGACTTCGCTTTGGATCTTGTAAAAGTGGGCCAGTTTGATCCTTTTTTTCTGTACAGTTTTTTGGAGAAGAAAAATGAGCCTTTGTTATGTTTAATCGAATTGTCAACGAAGTAGCTCTTTTTCCGTGGCAGTTAAAACGTATAGCATGATAATTATAATTACAGTTCTTTTTTATGCAGTGATAGAAAATTTAGGAAATGTCACTGGGTTTCATCGGGAAGAAGCCTAGGTTAGCGGCTTTAATTTATACTCTTAAAGAAATTCCAAAACTTTAACATTTCAGTATAATTTTTTAAACAATTTTTTTTTTTGGTAAATGTATAATTCTGTAAACATGGTTATGTATAAAATATAATTTTTATAATGTTAAAAACCTGATGTTAAAGACTTAAAGGTTCTAAAACAGAAACCTGGTACCCGACTAAATTTGGATAATTGCCTTCGGGTTGGGTTAATCGGTTTTGAACAGTTATGGTTAAGTTGTAATAGTTCAGTCCATTTAGCATATTTTCTGAAAATGTTTCTTCAGAAGCTTTTTTAATTAAAACTAATAAAGAATAACTTTTTAAAAAAATCTGAAAAAGTAACAACTTTGAGGTGGGAAAGGCATAATAGCTGACAACCAAAATAAAAATAAAAAATAAAAAAAACCCAACAGGCCATTCATAAAACAACAAAAAAAAGTAAAAAACAAAACCTAACAGGCCAATTATCACAACTAAAATCCACAGACGCCAATGTTAATTTAAAAAAAAAAAAAAAGACAACCATATTGAAGAAAGGCCTCAAAAGGGTAAAAAAATAATAATAATAAAATAAATAAAAATAAAAAACAAACTGTGAAAAAGAGTAGGATGAACTTAGGAGAAATCTCAACGTCATAGAGATAGTTAAAAACAATCCGTCTCCTAGGATTTGCAAAACGTCTTACAATAGGTGCCTCGTAAGATTCTAGAACATAAGTAAGCATTTAAGAAATTATTGACTAAGATTTTAAAGGGACTTTGATGATTCACGAACAAAGAAAAAGGATAAATAAAGAGGAAAAAATAAAATAAAATGGTTATCTAGGGGTATATTTGGAAGGGTGATTTGAGTGTTTTTTTTTTTTTTTTTTTTTTTTTTTTTNTTTTTTTTTTTTTTTTTTTAAGGTAAATGAAGGGTTGATTTTAGATTGGTTAAATAAAAAACTCTTGTTATTATAAAATGGGCATGTAATGATTGAGTCCCTAATTGGGTGGCCAATGGGCCAAAAAGCCCTTGGATTAGTTGCTCAAACCCTCCATCTTGATCTGGAGGCCCAATAATAATGCCCATAAAATTTGTTAGTTTGGACTTTACCCAAATAATATTTGTGTAATAAAACTATATGCACCCACATTACCCACTTACAAAATAACATAGAACACCGACAATGTCATTCTGATGGTGATTATGAATTTGTGATGAAGATGAAAACGGTTCAAAGGAAGTGAGGTTTTGAATTGTAAAGCCAGGAAAGGAAATAAAAATTCCTACAAGGACTTGTCGACCTTTTAGAATGGTGGCAGAAGATTGAGCTTAATTAACAAGTTGAAATCTTGTTTACCATTTAGCTGTATATTGAAGGGGCAGCTTGATGTAGGTTCCCATTGGGCATATCATTTTCACATAAGCATTAAAAAAGCCAAAAAGTTCGGCACTCTGTAACCCTAGGACTTTTGAGAATTTCACATGCTCGATCACTCTCCTCTCTCTCTCTCGAGAAAAAGATGTTCCAACTCTTCTAGCCTTTGGCTAAATTTATCAGTTTTTGAGTAAAAGAATATCATTAAAGTTTGGTACCCACTCCATCTTGTCCTCTCAAAGCTACAGATTACCACTACCAACTGTGACCCACCCATTTCTGATATTTCTATCTCTAAATTACTACAGCAAAAAGTAATAATAAAAAGAAGAGAAAAAAAAAAAGTATTTTCTCCTATAGTCTAGCAGTGAAACCAGAAAACAATGATTAAGAGTTAGAAACTTCGTGCTCCCATAATAATAATAAATAAATAAATAAATAACATTTGTCATTGTTTTTGTACCCCACAATTAAAAATAAAATAAAAACGTAAAAGTAAGTCTACGATCCACCCTGTTTAACGAACTGGGGTTCATAGGCCCACCAAGATGGGCTTACACAGTAAGCTTTGTTGTGAGATTTGAAAGCATACCAAATATTTTTTCTAAATTGAAGGTTCAGATATTTTCTTATATGCTTTGGCGTCCATGCTACTATGAGCTCTAATTTTTATTTTTATTTTATTTTTAAAATTATTTCACATTATTACTCTTAAACTATTTTTTTATAATTTATAATAACTTCATGCGGTTAAAACAAGAAAAAACAATAAAATAAAATAAAAACTTATTGAAGTCCATCATAACATGGGTGCCTGAGCTTGGGATAAATTTTTGGATTGATGGTTTTGCTCATCTTATTTGGTTTTGTTCATCGAGAGGGTCTAATTTATATTGTATATTATGACATTGACATGATTGTAATTACCACCTTTTCTTGTTGAATTGAATATAAGGTAAAAAAAATCAGTGAGCAACTTTGATATTGAAGCTGTATGCTAAAAATGGATTAAATCCAATCCTGAAGTATCACTGAGTAGGTCCACTGTCATGATGAGTTTGACAAGTCCTAATCCTATAGTTTTTGTTTTTTTTTTTTTTTTTTTTCTCCTTCCAATCCTAATCTTGTACTTTCGTAAGACATAATATATTTTTTTTGACAGGGAATACAATATATTATCAACTTAAATGGAAGAAGAATTTCATCTGGATCAAATCTATAATATGAAGATATATTATTACTAGTTATGTTTGGTATGGTTTTTTTTTGTTCAAAAAGTTATATTTTGTTTCAGCAAAAAAAAAAAGGTTATATTTTGAAGATTATAAGTACTTATAGTAAAAAAATTAATTTTTGGCACACATGTAGATAAGTATTTATTCACTAAGAAAACAGTTTTTTAAATCATTTTGAATAAGTTTAAATTTTAAACTTAAAAAAAATATTATTTTTCAGTTTATATAGAAAATCTAAATAGAATATTAAATATTTTTTTTACTATTTATTTTGCCTATTATATTAAATTTTCTAATATGTCTATATATTATTAGTTAAATAATTTAAATATAATAATTGAAGAGTTAAAAATATTTTAAAAATTATATTTGTTAAACAGTTTATTAACATTTTAAAGTAACAACCAAACACCCATTAGCTTTTTAATAAAAATATTTTTTTGAAAAATTTATTATAAAAAATTTACTATTAAATATTTTTTTTGCATAATGTATACCAAACGGGTTAGTTTATTATGGTACCAAATTTACTAATATAAATTATTGTAAATAGATTAATGTTATGATATATTTTCGAGTATCCCCTTTTTCCAGCTTCAAGATAAGGATTTTATTTTGAATAAAGTATTTAATGTTTACACACTTTCCTGGGTGTGTTTTTCTTTTGGGTAAAGCTTTCCTGGGTGTGTTCCTCTATAAATGGTAGGCATTTTCTTAATCATAATGGATGCACCCCAGATAACATCCAGCAAATCTCCACTATATTGAAATTGACACCTTCTTGGTGTGTTGTAAATACGATCTGTTCGATAAAATCTAATGTTTTTATATAATTTTCATTTATTTATTTATATATATTTTTATATAGTTGTGTGTGTAGGTACCTACAAGCTTACAATTACGAAGGGGGGCTCCAATCTCATCCCATCTAAATTATTACTATTCCATTTTCACGAGATCGAATCCAACCCTAATAAATGTTTTCTTCAAATAATAATTTAAGAAAATAGTATTGTATTCGATTTTGCTGAAATAATATTGCATATTATTTGCTGTAGAATTATACTGCACTATAAAAAAATTTTAAAAAATTGATCTGTTATCATTATTCACATAATTTTTTAAAATAATTACATTGTTCAAAATATATTAAATTGATTTATTATAGTTAATTTTTTTAAATAATTACATTATTCATAATATATTAAATTGAGCCATCTTATTGTCGTTCATGATAGTATTTACATTATCTAAAAATAAATAATATTAATTATTGAAAAGTTTAACATTAAAAAAATTAAAAATATTTGAATAATTTTTAAAGTTTTGAATGGATTATATTATATTAAGCAAGAAAAAAAACGTAGCAGTTTATTTTAAAAACAAAACAAAACAAAAAAAGGAAAAAATGAAATTGTATGGATTAAGCAAAACCCAACCCCCTATTTTATAAAACATAAAAAAATGTACAGCCAAGACCCACCTCCTTGGGTCATGTTGTGCGGCTATTGTGCAAAAAAGGGTTAATCGTTATTATTGTTACCAAAAAAGAAAAAAACTCGTTATTACTTTTTTTTTTAATGCACAAACTCGTTATTACTTAAGATGCTTCAGTTTCCGTGTTTTTAATTGTCAAATAATTTTATAGTCTCATTGTTTAGTACGTGGCACCAAACATAACGCAAGTGGGTAAATTTTATTTATTTATTTATTTTTTTTCAGATATGTGATTAACAAAAACACATAGCAAACCATACTCTTTCATTCTCTTTCCCCAGTAAATAATATTAAACTTATTTCTTGTAAGTACCCACTTGGAGATATCTGTCCCTTTGGTTTTGATGCTTTATTGCTTGGTTTATTTACTAACACCACCATTCAATTTTCTCCAAAAATTTGCGTTTAACATTTGAATAAACACATCGATTTATTTATTACAGTGTTTGGGATTCTTTTATATATTGATTATAGAAGAAAGAGCATGGCGGTTTTCCTGGTAAGCAATTGAGAATGTTAGCATTTTCTGACCGTTTGGATTGTATGATTTTAATAATTGAAAAGACTCTGCCACATGCATCCTGTGTGGCACTTGGATTTTTATTTTTGGTAAATGTATGGCACTTGGATTTGATTTGGAAGTATATCTATATATATATATATTCATTCATATGTGAAAACTTTATTTATTAGATATTGAATTATTTCATAAGTTGAGATTAAATAAAATTTTAATAGATTATACAATTTTGATGAATTGCTAAAATTCTTAAAAAGTGAAGTAACTGCTTATTTAAATTTTCAAAATAGTTTTAAATCTCATATTATAAAATAATTCTCTATATACATATATATATTTGATAATATATAGTTTTTATTCTATATATGCGGGAAATAGAGAGATGGTATATGAAATAATTCATGAATATAATGTAGACATAAGATGCTGGGGAGAATATCTCAAAAAATGTTATTGTGTCCAATTGCATTTATTTTAAGTCACAAAAAACTCAGAGAAGTATATAGTAATTTGAAAATTACCCAAGAAGGGTTTTTTTTTTTTTTTTTTTTTTTTTTTTTTTGGGGTTAGGAGAGAACAGAAGGAACCTGACAATGTGCTAGTTCTATAAATCTTGCACAAAATTACCAAATGCAATATATGTTTCTAGTGTTCTTTTTCTTTCGCTGGTTTAGGCCCACCAATTTGAGTTTATGAAATTCTTTGTTTTTAAGGTTTTGGCAACCTAAAACACTGTCTATAATTTTGTTGAAGATAACAATTTTGATAAATAAAACAAATTATATCTTACAAACGAAATATTAGAGGTAGATCAATTTTATTATATTTTTATGAAATTTAACTTAAATACAATTTAATCACTTTAATTTTAAAATATTATTAATTTCTTTTTAGATTTCAAATATTGATCATTTTATTTTTAATAATTCACTCAGGCTCTTTGTAAGAGTTGCTTAATATAATTTTCAAATTCTTAAGAGCATATCCAATTAAGAATGTTGATTGTTGTATATGTGACATAAAAATATATATTATTTAAATTTATGTGGCATAAATGCACAGTGAATTTAAAAATTGTTCTCTAATGATAATGTGCACAAATATTATTTATAATTATTAATTAATTATATATTTTATTAAGTATTTTTAGTTTTTGAGCAAATCAGAATTTAAAAAAAAAATTACGTTTTTTAAAACTTGACAATGTCTGACAGACCCTTCAGGAGTAGACATTTATTTTGACAATGTAAAAACTACGTCAGCTCGACATTCATTATAAACATTCCCATTAAAGAACATTTTTTTCAAAATAATGTTTATATATACTTATGTGGCATGTTAATTTTAACAATTCACATTGCATTAGAGATGCTCTAAGAGATTAAATCAAAATTAATACAAATTTTAAAGAGTATAGATCAAATATTTCCATATGGAAACTAAAAATTATCATATTGACTAAGTTTGCACACTAATCAAGTATTGCACTTATCTAGAGACCCAAACACATAAATTCAAATCAAAGACAAAAAGAAGTAATCAAGTAATCGAAAGTTGAAAATACAGAGTAATAGAATTGACAGATTTTACTGTTAAGAACACCTTTTTCGGATTCAGCATTGTTTTTGATTTTTTTCTTTTAAATAAAAATAATAGTAGAATTATAGGTCCAAAAGTTATATAGTAAATTGGTCAAATTCAGACATTTTTTTAATTTAGTAGGAATATACACTGGAAGTCCATGTCACTGGAAACTCCATATTCTTCATGCGGTAGCAACGGAGATGAGCATTTGAATTCAAATGAAATTACCAATACTCGAACCTCAACTCTCATATTTGTAGATGTGAAAACTAACTCCTACCACTGAACTACACCTTAATGCGCATTGTTTCAGACTTTAGAGCATAACGAGAACCCACTTTGATGTCAATTTGTTTTATACGAAATAGAGTTATATCAAGTATATGGTTCCGAACAGGAAAAAAAAGAAAGGAAATTTTGATGAGAAGCTTCTTGAGAGACAATAATCCAAAACAGCATGTACAGTACAGTGACTTCTATTAAAGCACCTGCAAATTGGGGCCCTTCTGGTGGCAAATAAATGACCATATTGGAATCATGCTGGCCTCCCAGATATCCTCTCTGGTTAACAATTTTTAATCCAACCATGCAACTTGGGCAACCTACTACATGCGAATCACGCACCCTCAAATACCCCCATGTCATTATCATCATGTATATATATAGATATATATATTTCTGTCGATCTAGTAATTTGGTCAAAAAAATAATTTGTAATTTGGTCAACCTTTTGAGCCAAGCCCTTCTTTTTCGAAGAAGCATAAGTTGAATAAGAAAGCTTCTTGAGTTAGTAAGATGTTTAGACTTTGATAAGAAGGAAATCATTGTCTGGATGGGAGGTTAGATATAGCTGCAGAGCTACACAAGTTTCTACTTTTCGAACCATTTTTATTTACCAAAAATTTAGTAAAAATAAAATAAAATTATTGAAGTCCAAATGCAGAGTCAAAATTAATGCTTGAGAATCCAATGGAAATTAATGTTTGGAAGTAGCTGGCCAGTTATTCATTAAAAAAAAAGAAAAAAAACAGCTAGCCAATCAAAATTGGCCACAAAACTCTTGCCAGCCCAGTTTTCTTAACCTTTCCCTCTTTCTGTTTTTGCCTACATCAGTTTCAATAACGTCAATTAAAAATCTCTCAATCTTCCCTTAACTATCTATTTCATAATTTTGGTTAAAACTGGTCGTTATTTTTGTCATCACCATGTCTTCTTTTTTACTTTTATTTTTCTTGTACATTTAATATTTAATATACATTGCCATGAAAAACTCCGCACTAAAAACAAACTTGGTCATTATTTGCATATAAACTTCGTATGTATAAATTTGTAAGCGTGTCCAAATTTCACGTGCTTAATTATTTATTTATTTTTTGAAATAAATAGTTTTAGAATATCACAAAAATAAATAAATAAAATAAATCGTTTCAGAAGACGCGAGGTTTTCATATCAAATTCATATCCAATACCTTTTTTTTTCCTAATCTGGAAGAATACTTAACAAAATTAAATAATATTTAAACTGTTGTTTGGAAGGGGTCAGAAATCTACCAATTAAGAGAGGCTGATAGCCAAATCCACGTACTAATTGGTGGTAGGCCACCTACTTTGTAAAAGTGGCCAAATGATCATCCAGCATTTCGAGCCCCAACTATGTACGCTCTGTAACCCAAAAATTAAAAATGACAAATAAAGGTAATATTTTTTCATAAACAACTCTAATTATTATTTGAACCTTCAAATTGCAAAACTTTTCTCGCATGGCGGTTACCTTTTTCCATCCACCAACACTATAATATATATCCAAAGATACATCGAAAATATCTATTTTCTTTCTTTCTATATCACACACCGTTGCTAGAAAGGGACTTAAACACTTGCCGATGATATTTTTTAATTATTTATTTTCTAAGTGAAATTTCCTATCTTGTCCACTTTTTACCTTCTTATTTTATTGCCTGTTTTAACCTTTTTTAGTTTAGAGCAAAAAACAGTACTCATATGGACATGGTATTACTTGCATTGCAGGTGTTATACTGCAGTCATCATCTGGGATAGTTTAACTCGATAATTTTATTAAATGTTCATTTTTTAATATTTATGTTGACCCATGCTGAATACAACCTTAGTATTTAGTAAGGAACTGGGGACGTTTTTATTTTTATTTTTTAAATAATTCCAAAAATAATTGCTGCCCTACGATCTTATATATATATATATATATATATTGCATTATAATCCGTCACCATGCGATCTGTATTTTTTTAATTTTTTGGTGAATACCATGCCATCTGTCCCATGTTATCAAATTACATCAAATCCATTAATTTATTTAAGTCATTTTTCTAAGCAAAGTGCCAAAAAAAAGAACAAGAAGATAAATTGCATTTGAGTATCATTAACTTTTTAAAATTTACAATTTAGATTTTTAATTTTTAATTTTATTACAATTTAGTCATTATATGACTTTTGACTTAAAGTCTAACTGTCGTATATTAAATTGTATCAATTTTAAAATATTAAATATTAAAATTTATTTTAGAATTTTACATGTTTGTATCTTTTGTTGTTAAAAAAAATTGCTACAACTAGGTCACTTGATTGGTATTAAATTGTACCATATTTTAAATTAAAAGATATTAAAAATGGATTTTTTTAGAATTAATTTTAAAATTTTGCACTTTAATATTTTTTAATTTTAAATTTTTTACAGTTTAATATTAGTTCAAATGAGATACTTATTAAGATATGTTAGGCAGAAATAAAAAAATAAATAAAAAAAAAGCCCAAATTGTGACAATTTAGAAAATGACACTTAAATTGCCGAGTCAAAAATTTAAAAATTTAAATTGTAAGTTCTAATAGTCCAAAATATCAAAATATAATTAATCAAAATGTTACTAATTTTAATTAAGTTCAAACAATAAATGCTAAATATGAAATACATAGACTAATTTAAAAATTGGTACAAAGTTTAGAAAGCTAAAAGTACAAAAAACTAAAATAAAAAAGATATTATGAATTCAAACAATGACATTAGATGCCCAAAACCGACTTCAATGCAAAACTAACCAATTGGAAGCACATCATTGGGAATAACAAGTATAGAAATTGACTAATCAAGATGTATTCCAACGTTATGTTGGGTGGATTAGCAGTGAAAAAGTCTACAAATCTAAACAAGATTACGGAGTTTATGAATGTATTAATCTAACAGGGGTCTGGGGACTGTTTGGACCACTTTTAATGTTAACACCTTTTTTTTGGGTACAAAAATAATCCAAATATAAAGCAAAATTTGTTTTTAATTTTTTGGGAGTTTGAAAATTTATTTTGGTAGACGAGCTGTATTCTATCTAAAGTTGGTAAGCAAGCACATTTAAAGATAACTATCGATTAGTTTTTGAATTTTCTATTGGTAAGTTGGTATTAGATTATTCGTCCCGTATAATTATAATAATGTGAACTAATTTCAAAAAAATTAAAAAGTAATAAAGAAAAGGGTAAGAAGGTCAAACCGGCAAGTAATAGTTAAGCTTGGGAATACAGGTCAGCAAAAATACCAAACCTAACCACTCTCCTCATTTTGAAGGTCAAACCCAAAAAAATTCCTGGGTTTTGGTATTTTTCTTGTTCTTCAAGGTTTTGGTATTTTTCTTGTTGTTCAGGTTTCTCTTTCCTTGTCCACTCCAATCAAATTAGAATTGTTCCAAAACTCTTTCTCGGTTTTCCTTCTTTTTTTTCTTATTTCCTCCAATTTTCTACATTATCCAAAATTAATTTTAGATAAAAATAATAATCGTTTATATTGATTGAAAACAAATGAGAATTTTTTTAATGACTATATTAAAGTCAATTAATTAATTCTTAATGTAAAGTCGAAGGATAGCGACTCAATTTGGTTATGTTTTTTATAACCTCTCATCATATTAAAAAAGCCAAGAAATTTAAACATAGGGGGTGGTGGGACCAGTAACCTTGATGGGTCTGCCAGGAAACATGTCAGTGATATTGGGCATAATTGGTCTCTTCTCCCCAGCCACCCTTCATCTCGACCCAATTTGCATCTCGGACTCGGCGATGCAACTCAATTGCAATTTGTAACCCTGCTCTGTAATTTACTATCAATGGTCCCTACAATCATCAATAATTTGGATCCACACTCTTTCATCACGCCACTTTGCATTTACGCCCTTGTATGTATTATCACCATATTGTTTATTCTCGATTTTATTGAATATTTTGATGAAAAAAATACGTTTAATTATTACTTTTTTAAAATTTAGAAGCAAGGATATTAAATAAGATTTTCTTTTTATTATCATTTTATTGGGTTAAGGATGCTCCATCTTAGTTAATTCCTTCTCTTAGGGATGATTGTTCTTCAAAGTGTGATAAAGAAATTTTCCTCCCTAATTTCAATAAAAAAGGAAGATTGTTCTATTGGTTTTTGTCCATGGAGTTATGGTTTCTTTCAGGAAAAAAAAAATTTTGATTGTAATTAATAGATAAAATGCCAGTTTCTCTGGGTTTAATTTTTTTTTTTCTTTTCAATGAGCATTCCCCTCGCACGAAAATTATATGCCCCTTTCACCAAGTCTAAAAGGAAAAAGAGTTTTTTTCTTTTTGGGAAAAGAAAGGACAATTTGAAAGAAAAAATGATTTTGTTATGGTTTTAATAAATTTAACACCTTCCTCGTGAGTCTTTTAATGGCAAAATTATTTATTGAAACTGTAATAATTTAACAAAAGCTCATAATCGCATGTTCATAAATACAGGCACTTATAATAATGAATAATTATTAAAGGAAAATAATATTACTGTCCGATATAGGCAAGTATCAGGGGCTAATGGGGTTTTTTTTTTTAAAAAAAAAAAACATAAAAACAGTGGCAAGTGGTGTCATCGAAAAAAAAAAAAGTATACGAAATTGTAAAAAATACGTAAACGGCGGGTCCTGCGTTTGTTTTTTGTTTTTCTTTATATATTTGATTAGTGTTTGGCTGATTGGATGATGCCCCCACTAATTAGGCTGTTTTTTTCCTTTCTAATTATTAATGGCAGAGGTATAGAAAAAATTATACTATTTATTGTCCGGGAGTATAATTTTCTTGAGATTCACACGTATAGGTTCTACGTAAATATCAGAGTAGAGAATTGTACTCTTAGTTTATTAGAATTTATTTTTATTTTACACTTATATTTATTAATTATATATGTATTATTATTCAATAAATTTATATTTATTTCAGATTTACTTATATATATTTAAATTATAATAATATATTAATTAATAAAATAATAATACATATATAAATAATAAATATAATGATAAACTAAATTATTTTTATAATATTATTTTTTAAATTTATTTTCTATGAAAGTCAGGCATTTATTGTGTTTTTATATTTTTAAACTTGGAAATCCACCGTATATGCAAAGGATGTTTTTGCTAGAGGTCTGGCTTTTGCTAGCCAATGAAGCTTCTGTACAGAGGCAATGGAGGCAGCCAACATCTTTGAGGTGGAGAAGCGATTGATCCTAAGGGTAGTCTTATCGAATCAGGGCAGAGCAAGATTTCACTAGCATCTTCTTGGCTCCTATGTGGTATTGCATTTGAGACTTAAAAGAATAAAATAAATTAGGTGTTAAAAATTTTACAGTTATTATGAACCAGTTTGAAGTTTAGGTTTTAAAATTTTTGGATCAGTTTTTCATTAAAAGAAATGATGATCTTCTAAAGGATAAAGTGGAGGGCTAGACATGCCCCCGCCACGATGGATGAAAATGAACAAAGACGCAGCTTATAATAGTGGAAGGGCAACTACAGCTTTCACTCTAATGAATGACAAAGGTGTTATTATCTATATAGCTTCGAAGATCAAGACCTATGAGTCGATATTGGAAGCATAAGTGGTGGCTACTTTGGTGGCTTATGAAATGGCAGAGGATATAGGTTGGAACAATTTAATATGGTCATCATATTCCAAATCTGCTGTTAACATCATCAATTCGAAAAGGAACCCAGGGGGCTAGAGTATTAGATTGAAAGTGATACAAATTCAAGCTCGCTTCTCTCACTTTAATGGGAGGTTAAATTGTAATAATCGCTCTTCTAATACCTTTGCTGATAAAGTAGCAAAAAACTCCCTTTTTAATTATGAATCTTTTAATTTTAATGCTTGTAATTTGAATTCTATCCCTAGCTCTTATCTTACTGTTGCTTATGCTGAAAGCTTGGGAGAGCTGGTTTTGTAATGCTCTAGTTTTTATAGGTCTTTTTGTGCTTAATGCAGAAAATATTTACCAAAAAAAAATAAAAATAGGATGTTTTATGTAATTCAACACTAAGTTTGGTTTTGTGGTTTGTACAGTGAACATATTCATCAAAAATGATTTATATAGTGAATATATTCCAAAATTGGTCAGCCATGTGTACCACTTTTTAGAACGAAAAAAATAAAAATATAACAACAATAATGAATCAAAAATAAAATATTAATATTAATCAATTATATTTATTTGCGGATAAATACAATAGGCAGTCTAATAGTTAAAAATAAATACAAACGACGTAAGAGCATCTTCAATGATATTTTTTATTTTCAAAATAATTAATTAAAAAAAATATTTTAAATAATTTTTAAATAATAAAGAGTATAATTTTTTATCAACTCCAATAACACTTTTTATAATCACTATTCATTTTGTATTTTCACATAAATAATTATGATTCATATTTGTTCTCTTTTTATTTATCATTTCTATACCAATATAGTATTAAAAAATTATAATATGAAAGTATAATTAATATATTTAATTATAAATATGTTTAAAAAATTGTGGAATAATAAATGAATTTTGATATAGAGAGTCAGTTTGACTCTCTACATTTGGAGAGTCAAGCTCCACTTTTTATTTTAAACTTTTATTTTGAAAAATTCATTAGAGCTATGAAAAATAAATATAATTCTTTAAAATAGAAAAAATAAAACTTTTAAAAAATTCACTGTAAATGCTCTAAGGCCAAAACTATAATTAAAAATAAAATTATATAATTGCTTTCTAAGAGATATTAGTCTAAAAAAAGAAATGTAATAGATACTAAAGTATCTCTCAAATTGTATTGAAGGCTTTAATGCATAGAGTTGAACCCCTTCACAATGTTTTTACTTTTTTATTTATGATGTCGAATAAATACTCAGTATAAATACTTGCAACTAAATAATGGATTTTTACTTTCTAATCAATGTGCAATATATGTATTTTTTTAAAATATCATGATCAATAATATTTTAGGCTGAAAATATTGGTAAAAATAACGTGCATATGATTAGCTTTTTTTTGGGGTTTGATATTAACATATAACCAGCTTCAAATAGTAAATCATGATCCTTTGTAATTTTTATAAGGTAAATTTACAATTAAATGGATAAATACATTGCATCATAAAATTTGGCTATTAATGTAACAATGATTTACATTTCTTTTTTCCATTTTCAAAAAGTAATTGACATTTATTTTAAAATGTGCAAATTTAATTAGAACTTTTCATAACAATGGTCGGTCACTCGGTTTTATAATTGATTTATTTGTTTTATATTTTACGAAAATAATACATAATGGAAAGGGTGAGAGATTATTTGGGCTTATTTAGTTTAATAAAAATTAAGATAAAAATGCTAATATTTTTTCACACTCTTTGCCAAAACATAAAAACATTCAATTATTACACCAAAAAATAAAATAAAATTCCACAGTCAAAGAACTGTAACTATGCTTTTATTCCCAGATTAAGAAAACCTCTATTCCGGATTGTGTAACACTAAAAAAAAGTGACGTTGGAACTTTTTAAGAAAAGAAAAAAAAAGAAAAAAAAGAAAAAGTAAGCTTTAATGGGCTTGTCGTAGTTTCAAGCAACAAGGAGGTCAGAATATATAGCTGTCCTGACTCCTGATATTTGTTTAATATCAAAAAAATTTGATAAAAAAAATACTAAATTTTAAAAAATAAAGTTTTTTTTTTATTTTTTTTTGCGGGGTATGTTTTTGAAAATACAATAAAAATAGGAATAATAAAATTATCGTTTCTACCCACCCCACCCAATCTCTTTGATTTTCTATCTCTCACCTCTTTGTTCTTTATTGTTTGTTCTTCTTCACTGTCACTGTTTCTTCACGTTTCTGAAACAACTACAGAAGGCCTCTGAATATTTAGTATTATCCAAGTGTCCGCACGAGACTTTAGAGAGCTCCTTATTGTTGAATCGGTCTTACTGAGTTGCGTTTTCGTCTTCTGAGAAATCAAAGACCGACTTTTGAACTCCTTTCCTTCTGGTGTTTCCGAATCGAAAAACACCAAAGGGTCTTTTGCATTATTATTTTTCTACATATATATATAAATTATATATTATAGATTCGGGACATTCAAAATGCAGAAGAGCCAGCGATTTTTCTGGGTTTTAAAGCCGATCGGAAAATCGCCGGCGCTTTGATGGAATCGATGCTGTTAATGTTAGCGTTTTCAACATTTGATGGAGGTAATGGTTCGGAGTAGTACATGTTCCGTACTCAGTTTTGGTACAAAGTTTCGATTTGCTGTCGTTATCCTCGAGGTGAGCTCCGCTGGCTGTTCTCTCTCTGTGTTTTTTTAATTCCTGCTCTGGTTAGTTTGTTTTTGTTCCTAGGGATGGAGATTTAGGGTATTAGTTTGCTTTTTCTCAAATTGTTTTTTGAGATTTTATGGGTCTGTTCTGTTTGCTGAGAAATTATGGGGAAAGGGAACGAAGATTTGGGATTTTGAGATTGACACTGCAGCCCTCAGGAGTTATTAGACCTCTTTTCTTATCTTTTCCAGGGAACCAAACGAATGGCCTGGAGTTTTGTAGCGGAGGCAACTTTGATTCGGAGAGTTACTGTTTTAGTACACCTTGAGCCGTTTTTGAAGTTTCTTACTTTCCCTTTCTTTGTTTTTGCTTTAATAAATTTTTGAAGTATTTTTTGGGAAACTGTTAATTAGTGCTGGAGATGTCATATTTGTGGCGGATTTAATTTTTATGAGTCATATAAACATACCTTCAGGTTTAAGACACTTTGTTTTGAAGATTTTAGCTGATCTATGGATTGGGTTTAGCCAAAAGTACAGTTTAGACATGTTGAAGTTTACGGACTATTGGGTCAACCTTGCACGCAACAATTACGTGCTTCTATTGTTTTTTCTATTTCTTTCATTTTTTTGAGGTTCATTTGCAGATGAAATTCATTTAAATTTTTGATTTTGTAACAGCTAGTTTGAGCTTATTATTGTTAGATCTGCCTTTGTATCTTCGTTAAAGTTTAGAGCTGTATACATGATGTATATATATCAGTCGTTAAATCCTTTTACCAAATTTGCTAAATTTTTGACATTTGTGGTTTCAATTTTTTTGTTTCAGCTAGTATTGATATTGGTATGGTTGGAAGCTGCTAGGGCAAAAACTCCAGAACACAAAGTGCAATGGCAAGGCCCAGAAAAGGGAACTGATAACATTGTATCACACTCCTGCATCCATGATCAGATACTTGAACAAAGGAGGCAACCTGGTCGAAAGGTGTACACCGTTACCCCACAAGTGTACGAGGAATATGGTATATCTAAACCCATTCACCGCAAAGGGAGGGCATTGCTTGGCATGTCCAAGTCATTGGAACAGCAGAAGGATGCTAAGCAGCCCATTAGGATATATCTAAATTATGATGCTGTTGGTCATTCACCTGATAGAGATTGTCGAAATATTGGTGATACTGTGAAGGTAGTTTTTGACATTCATTTAGTGAGCTTTGAATATCTACATGTTTTATAGCTATCTAACTGATGTAGGGTTTCCATTCCTTTTTTTCTTTTGTCTTTTGCAACTTCCTTTTCCTTTAACCAGCTCGGGGAGCCTCCAGTGACTTTTCTTCCTGGATCTCCTTCTTGCAATCCTCACGGCGATCCTCCAATTTCTGGTGACTGCTGGTATAACTGCACTTTGGATGATGTAGCTGGGGAGGACAAAAGGCGACGTCTTCGCAAGGTTTGATTTTTTTTTTTTTGGGATGGTTTGTTTTTGTACTCTTGTTCATTCTGATGTCTTGTTTTTCGTACATGGTGATGGATAGTACTTAATGTTTCATGTCTCTGTCCCTTATCTTTTTTTCTGTATCTGCGCATTCTCTATGTTAGTTAAACATCTCATGTAAAAGCATAGACAATTTAGTAATTGTTAAAGAGTTTCTTCAAACAAGAATGCTAATTAACAGGCATTTAATGCAGGCTCTAGGGCAGACAGCAGAGTGGTTCAGGAGAGCCTTGGCAGTTGAACCAGTGAAAGGGAATCTGCGGTTAAGTGGATATTCTGCATGTGGTCAAGATGGAGGTGTACAGCTGCCACGTGAATATGTTGAAGGTATCATCATAGTAAATTGGGTTCCTCACACCCCCTACCCCTCCTCTCTCTCTCATATTGGATAGAGCTTTTAGTTGTTTTAACATAAAAGCAGTGTAAAAATGAAAAATCATACTGTTTACCTTTTTCCAGAGGGTGTTTCTGAGGCAGACTTGGTTCTCCTGGTGACAACAAGGCCTACCACTGGTAACACACTTGCGTGGGCAGTGGCATGTGAACGCGATCAGTGGGGCCGTGCAATTGCAGGTAATTTACTTATGAAGCCTTTTCCTATTGTATAGTGCTACCTTAATTTGCGTGCAATAGAAATTAGAGGTAATAGAACCTCTTTCTTTTGTAGGTCATGTGAATGTTGCTCCTCGTCATTTGACTGCTGAAGCAGAGACTTTACTTTCGGCTACTCTTATACATGAGGTTAGGTTGCTTTTGTATTAAATAAATTGGGAAACATGCAAGTTTTCTTTACTAATTAGCTTTCGGGAGCTCCTCCAGGTTATGCATGTCCTTGGTTTTGATCCCCATGCCTTTGCCCATTTTAGGGATGAGAGGAAAAGAAGGCGTAGCCAGGTAAATGTTACTTTGCCGCAAGTTCTTCCTTCCTTGATGATTAAAGATCTGTATGCATTGGTTTTTGATTATATAAACTTCGAAATCATATATTTCTGTATGATTATCACTTGTTAGTTGTTGCATCCACTTTGATGTGATTATGTACAAAATTTAATTGGAATGCTGTATTGAAATGATACTAACAAATTCTAGGAAGTCTAGTGCTTTTTTAAGATCTTTTACAGTGTAATTAGTTTGTCAGTTAAAAATATGTGAACTCTGATATATAAGCTCTAGGAGCTGCTTATATGACTCGATGCAATTGATTGCAATGAGTTCTAAAGAACATTTAGTACGTGAGTTGTTAACTTCAAATTTTAATTTTTTATAATCCTACTGTTTGTCTTCTCTGTCCCACTATGGAAACTTTTTTGACTTGTTGCTGTCTGATTTTGGGAATTTTATAGGTAATCAAATAAAACTATAACCTAGCATACCTATTTTCAGGTTACAGAACAAATCTTGGATGAAAAGCTTGGGCGTATGGTGACACGTGTGGTGCTTCCACGCGTTGTCATGTACTCACGATATCATTATGCGGTAATTGTCAAGTCACATGGTTTTTATGTTAATTATGGAAATGCGGTTTCTGAAAATTATTTTTAAAATGCCTCTCTTTTCACAAACTAGAGCTGTTTCTGGCAGGCATTCTCTGAGAATTTCACTGGTTTAGAACTAGAAGATGGGGGAGGACGTGGTACATCAGGTTTACTATTTGTTCTATTCATTTATATATTTTCGTGTGTACCTCCTCCCTGCTGATGAAATTCTGTCAATTTTCTGTTGATGGATATGTCAATGATGGAAAACTTTTCCCTTTCCCTGAATATTTATATGTTGTAGTTACGTTATCTCAAATGCTAAATTTGTAATAGCATTTGGTTGATCATTCTACTTTAACTTGTATGCAGGATCTCACTGGGAAAAGAGGCTCCTGATGAATGAGATTATGACAGGTTCAGTGGATACAAGATCTGTGGTTTCTAAAATGACACTGGCTTTGTTAGAAGACAGTGGATGGTACCAGGCTAATTATAGTATGGCAGACCGCCTTGATTGGGGCCGCAATCAAGGAACTGATTTTGTCACCTCTCCTTGCAATCTCTGGAAAGGAGCATACCATTGCAACACAACACAGTTGTCAGGCTGCACATATAACAGGGAGGCAGAAGGTTATTGTCCGATTGTTAGTTATAGTGGAGACCTCCCTCAGTGGGCACGGTACTTTCCTCAGGCTAACAAAGGTGTGTTCTTGTGCCTTTGTTTTTAATCTGCTTTCTTATGTAAAGAAGTAAGTCTGCTTTGTGGATCCAATAAGATATTATTAAAGCTTCCAACCAAGTAATTGATTTTTCAGGTGGGCAGTCCTCATTGGCTGATTACTGCACCTACTTTGTGGCTTATTCTGATGGATCATGTACTGACACTAATAGTGCACGAGCACCTGACAGAATGTTGGGTGAAGTGCGAGGGAGTAACTCTAGGTAATACTTTCTATTGCAGGGATGCAAGGAGGGTGCATACTTGTACACTGCCTCTGGGATTTAGTTAAAAACTTGAAAAGCTTGCTAATGTTCATTCACTTTTCCAATATGTAGGTGTATGGCCTCGTCCTTGGTTCGTACTGGTTTTGTACGTGGTTCAATGACCCAAGGAAATGGTTGCTATCAGCACAAATGCATTAACAATACATTAGAGGTATGTTTTAGTGTTTAGATGTTTGTTGCTCCTCATGAAACGTTGATCAGACCGATCTCAGTAATTTCTAGTTGATTAATAAATTACTTCTGCTAGTTGATGAGTAAGTAGTAAACCAAATAAACGTGAGCATGGATTTGAAATCTGTTTCTGTGATATATCTTCCTTGCATTGTTATACTGATTGTTATTTTCTTTAGGTTGCCGTGGATGGCATGTGGAAAGTATGTCCTGAAGCTGGTGGACCAATTCAGTTCCCTGGATTTAATGGTAACTATACTATTCTATTTGTCACCTGTTTATTTTAAAATGTACTTTTCAACCTTATTTGAAATTCAATTATTTTGTAGGTGATTTGATTTGCCCTGCATATCACGAGCTCTGTGGCACGGGCGTACATCCTGTGTCCGGACAATGTCCCAAGTCATGTAATTTCAATGGAGACTGCATTGATGGAAAGTGCAACTGTTTTCTTGGGTTTCATGGTTCTGACTGTAGTAAACGTGAGTATTTTCTTACCCAGTTTAGTCGGATGCCTAAGACAACATTATATATGGAATTCTGTAATCCTGAGCTACCATTTATTCAGCAATGTTTTTGCGGTTGACCTTTTTTGCAGGTTCTTGTCCCAGTAGTTGTAGTGGACATGGAAATTGCTTGTCTAAAGGGCTTTGTGAATGTGAAAATGGGTTTACTGGCATTGACTGTGCAACTGGTAATTCAATTTCTTTTGCCTGTCTCTTTGACAAATCAATTGTTGGTGAAGAGTTAGCCCACCAAAATTTGGGCAATTTTAATGCTTGTTATGTGTAAATAGATAACTTTTCATGAACAGTCATCTAGTATGGAAAAAAGAGATTCTACAATGATATACTGTGGAATTTGTTTACTGCAATGGAATTCCATGATCAACATTGTGGCTTTTTCACACTTAAAAAGAATATTAACAAATAAAAATCCACTGATTTTCTTTTGAGTTGCTCCTGCTGCATTTGTTGCCATTGACAGCTTTTGTTTAGTAGTATTTCTTCAATGGGATAAATTTTTACTGCATCTTTTTTCAACCAAGTTCAGTTAACTGTTAAGTCACCTTAATGATGAGTCCTGTCCCAGAGACTCCGACTAACTACAGGAAACGAATTCTGGATGTTTGGTTAAGCTTGTGTTTTCAATTTATACTTTTTGCATGTGCTAGCCAAATAAGCATGGTTGTACAAATTAGTAAATGCATAGTCAAACCAAGTGAAGGGATATGCACTAGCCTTTGAAAATATTGTCATTGTTGTTGTGTTTGTCATTCTTGCATAGATATGATATGTTATTCCATATGTTTTTGGAGTTGCTTTACTCTATTGACATTGAGGCTCGGCATGTTATGCAGCTGTTTGTGATGAGCAATGCAGCCTTCATGGAGGGGTCTGTGATAATGGAGTCTGTGAATTCCGTTGTTCTGATTATGCAGGTTACTCATGCCAGAACAGTTCCATGCTAATCTCTAGTCTTTCTGTTTGTAAAAATGTGTTGGAGAGAGAATTGTCTGGTCAGCACTGTGCACCCAGTGAACCAAGTATACTGCAGCAGCTAGAAGAAGTAGTTGTCATGCCCAACTACCACCGTTTGTTCCCAGGTGGTGCTAGGAAGCTCTTTAGTATCTTTGGGAACAGCCACTGTGATGCTGCTGCAAAGCAGCTAGCGTGCTGGGTAAGTTGCCTTTCTCTTTACAAAGCAACTATTTCTGCTTATAATTCTCATTTTTTCTTTTCATATGGGCTACCTCAATTATATCTTTTCCCACAAGCTTAATGTTCATCTTCTTTTTCTTCTCTATCTTTCTTCACACCCATTTGACCACGTTATGCACACCCACCCACCCACCCTTTGCATCCGGCTATCCCTAAACCCTAAAGTTGTTAGAATGATTTTTGACTTATTATAGTTCTGGTAGGCTTAGGGGTCTATTTTGACTTCTAGGAAGATATAATTCTACTCCCATAGGAATAGGATTTGAATGGTCTTATGCTTTTTACTACTGATGATCTTGCAATCAAGCGAATGATTTCTGTCTATTTTAATTAGTAAAAATTATGGTTTATATGGTGATTTACAAATTCAACCCTTTAATGCAGATCTCAATCCAAACATGTGACAAGGATGGGGACAACCGGCTTCGAGTATGTCATTCAGCTTGCCAGTCATATAATAGAGCATGTGGAGCATCACTTGACTGTTCGGATCAAACCCTCTTCAGCAGCGAAGAGGAAGGTGAGGCTCAATGCACAGGCTCCAGTGTGACAAAATTAGAAGTCCCATTGTTGAAACGGTTGATAAGCAGTTTCCCGTTCCCTGTTAGTTTGTTCAAAGGAACATCTGTAAAATATAGTCAGGTCTAGTGTATCCATTTTTTTACCCTAATTTTTTGGCTTGTAATTTTTCTAGGGTTTTATAGTAGGAAAAGCTGGCACTAAATGCATGTGCCGCACATAGATGTAGGTCCCTTGTATGGCCCAATGATGATTAGCAAGAAGTTGGGTTTGAGGGTTACTGGGTTTTGGTTTTCAAAGATGGAAGCCGCTTGTAGAGAAAATTTCAATTGTATGAAGGCAAAAAAAAAAAAAGAAAAAAAAAAGAAAAAGAAAAAGAAAATGCTTCCCGTGGATGTGTGAACACAGATATGGCCGAAGGCCTTTAAAAGGAATTGGCGAAGAAGCCTTGTGTTTTATTGACTTTCTCTCTATGTTGTCAGATTTTTGTAGCTTTTCCACGAATTGTTGCTCGTATTATCTTTTGCAGCATCTGATGGTCATATAATAATTTGTATATATGTAATTATATTTACGTGGGTATTACAAAATCAGGTTCTTTTTTATTACATTTTATGAAAAATGCTATTTGTCAATGTTGGTATGTGGATTCTATGTGATGATTTTGCTATTTGATTGGCTAATAATAATGTTTATATTTCTATATAGCTTTTTGAATATAAAAAATAAAAAAGATTTAAATGAAATTCAATTGTTCACTCTCGTTATTGAAGAATAGCTCTGCTACATTTTTAAACCCAAAAACACGGCTTTACTTTTGTACAAAATCTCTCATTTTAAGGGTTATTGCATTTGACACAAAAACAAATTTCAAGCCGTTAGTGAGATGGTCTTTTGCGTTCGCCTCTTGGAACTTGTTTTATTTCAAAAGAAAAAAGAGAAGAGAAGAGAAGAGAAGGCAATTATAAATACAATTAATAAGAAAATGCGTGCATGTCCTTTGGTTATGTACGCTACGCTTTAATCTTCAATCCTCTGTTTGATATGTAGATATTATGTTAGTAGGTTATCTTACGTGGTGGCTTCAGTGTATACGAGGATGGGACAATATTATTCTCTAAATATAGAAAAAATACAAAACCAAGAAGCTTCGGCTTTTTCGCAAGGATTCTTACTCCATTCACATCCCACGTAAAATAAAATCCTTAGCAATTAAGGCAGCAATTAGCTTATCCATCAACATTGCAAGCTCGTGACTTCTGTAGCCATAATAGCAGTAAAATGGGGAAAAAAATTAAGTGAAACGGACATATACAACTCTGTATATGAGCTCTTATATGCAGGAAGATTCTACATGGTGGATCCAACAAATAAATATAAGAAAAGCGCTCGTTTAAGTTTTTCTTAGTAAAATAGGTAATAGTCTCTGTCTGATTTTTAATCATTACTTTTCTTTCGTTTGCATGCTGGAGCTTCCCCAGATTATTTTCACTTAATAAATAAGCAAATTAAATTTCACCCTTATTCTACATTCTCAACAAAATAGCCAATGTGTGTTATGGAGTTTTATTCCTGTCTTTTACTTCTTCTTCAACCCAACCACCCCTCTTTGCATTATGCCCCACGCAAAGAAGCCCAACCTATCTCCCCGTACTTCCTCTTCTTTTATCTGAAATTAAACCATTTCTCAATCTCCCACACAAACTTGAATAAACATTCAACCGCATTGAAAATGATATTCAATAAATAAAGATCTTTCATCAATCGGACCAAACTAGTATTTAATCTTTTTTTTTGGTGAATCAAACTAGTATTTAATCATATCGCGAAAAAAAAAAACACCATTGAATATATATATATTTTTTTTGGTAAAAAACACCATTAAATATGAAACGCAATAAGAATATTAATAATATCATGAGGTAACCCAATTCCTATTTAATCAATAAATAACCTTTTGTCCCACGTATCAATCAAAACTACCCACTTATTTATTTTCTTTAAATGAAAAAAAAGAAAGAAAAAAATAAAAACAGATCAATGATGACGTAAAATCAATTAGGAAGATGACCCGGTTGGACAAAAGGTTATCAAGTAATCCGACCCGGAGCAGGTACAAGTACTTGTCGCATCGTCGTAAGCATAACTATACGCCGTGGGACACGCATTCTTGAAAATCTCGGAGTACTGCGTCGGCGAGCACGTTTGCGGTGTCGCGTGGTCCCCAGTGCAACAAAACTCCGGCGCGTTAAAAGCCGCACACGCGCTTTTGCAAGCCACAACCGATCCGGAACCCGAATCCGTAACCCGCAGCTCAGGCGGGCAGTTGGCGTTCAAGTCCGTCACACAACCGGCGTACTGACAGTCACCAGTCCCGCCGGTTGCCTTAACCCCCATGCCGACATTGTAACCGTCGACGAGACTAACGTCGTAGAAATCCTTATCGCCGACGCTGGACCCTATGGTAAATTCCACCAGGCTGACAGGTGGCACACCACCACCGGCGCATTTAAGAGAGCCGCAATCCCCTGTCGAGCATTTGCCGTTTCCCGAGGCGTCAAAGTTGCATCCGGTTCGGGCCCAAAACCGGCCAGACCATCCCGGCGGAGGCGTGAGCTGTACCGACGAACCGGACGCTAACATAAAACCGCCGTCACCGAGAGAGGGAGCGCCATTTCCCGTTAAAGTGCCGGGCCAAACAGTGTAGCTGCAACGGTTTTGGAGCGTGAATAAAGTTGAACAAGCTACATTCCCTGCACACAAAAAAGAAATAACGTTTTCGAATCTTCATCAGTACGTAGAAGCAACGAATTGAAAGAGCACGATTGAAGTTACCTAGACAGTAGAGACATAGAAGAAGACAGAGCTTGGGGTTGATCGCAGCCATTAGAGAGGGGGTCGTGGAAGTTGATACGGGAAGTGCCTTTATTTATATATGCACCGTACCATGGGCCATCAATATTTATATTAAAAAAGGGTTTCGACTTTTTTTCCTATCTTTTCGTGACCAATTAAAATTTGTGTGTCCTTTTGGGGTGTACGTATTCCCTGTGGAAGCCATCACAGTAGAAATAAGAAATCTGATGCATCGACTTCGTAATTAAATTTGATCACAACGACAATGTTAATGGTTTTGATCGGACGGTAATAATAAAATAATATTTATAAATTTTTATATGGAGAATAGATACCATTCTCCCATCTTAAATATATTTTTCACCATAAAATATTTAGGATGGTAAAAAATCTCAATTACCATAAAATAATGATTAATTGGAATATATGGAGAATAGATATCCTTTCGCTTCACAGTCTTATGATAATTGAGATTTTTCACCATCTTAAATATTTTTGAAAAAATAAATTAGGTGATTTTTGGACTAATTATTTCTATAAAAAATTTCCATATAAATATTGACAAATAACTGAAATAGATAAAATAAAAATAAAATAGTAAATTAAAAATTTGATTTGATTATTTTAAAATACACATTAATATTTTGTCTAATTGTAAAACTTTAATAAAAATTTGACGAAGATAGTTGATCCAGAAACCATACTATTTTATCAAATTTTGATTGCTAACTTTCTCAAAAAATGGTTGCATCATATTTTTTTGTTATTTCTTTTTTTCAAGATGGAGGTCGATTAATGCACAACGGTATATGGATAAATTGGAAGCTGAGTTTTCGATTTTCAGAAAAAGCGAGAGTAAAAATTGCAAATATCACGTTAAATTTCACTTATAAAATCGAAAGGGACTCTTACTTACAATTACAGTGAGTAAATTGATTAAAATCTCTTCAAGCGAAATATTGGGATGGCACGTGAGAGGGAGTGCTTCCCTAGACATGTCACAGAAAAACTCATCTAGTTGTGAAGCCTGTCGTCAAAACAACCCCCACGTGGCAAACATCATCCGCACCTCCCTCTTTCACTCACACACGTCCTTGGGCAGTTGTGACGCACGTGCTCCACTTCTTCCTTTCACTCTTTCCACCTCCCGCTTATCTCTGTTTGTGCCCACCGGCAGGGCCTACTTAAAATTAGTTACATATCAATTTTAGAAAATTTAAAATTTTAACTATTTTTTTAAGCTTGTCTATAATTATATATGTAAACCATTGTTTTCTGATCCGAATTTAAATCTCCCTAACTCAAATACAAAAAGAACTTTGTCTATAATTATTGATTTGCTATATTTAGATGCAACTAAAATTGTATTTTAAATATTTTCTCGAACTTCTATCTTGACGAATGACTGACAAAACATGTGGAATTTCTATGCTGTTTATGTTAGAAAATGGGTTGTCTTTGTTTGCGTTAAACTTCTGTTTTGTCCTGAATAAGAACTGTTTATATAATATGGTCCAATTGTAATAATTCAAACACGAAACTCTATAAGTCTGTATATAACCAGTTTAAGACATTAATGTACATGGTAAAAATGTAACAAAAACAGTTTCTAAACCAATATTATATATATATATATATATATATAATATTGTTTCTTGTCCTTTGGCCATACAAATGTTAATAATACAAGAAGTTTAGGCAGCAAGCTGAGAGAAGAACATATTCGGCAAACAAAAAATTGGGGTTTTCCCAAAGCGTAGCCATTACAAAGACTATATATTGGTTGGAAGAAGCTGCACAAACTTTGTCCGTTATGAGATGGAAAATGTTGGCTTAGTTCAACTAACAAAGCACCAAGGAAAGCAACATCATACAAATGTTCCCTCTTCATTTTCACAACAAGAGACATGCGCATATTTAGGAAAAAAAAAAAAACAAGAGACATGGGCATAATANCCAAAAAAAAACAAGAGACGTGCGCATATTTAGGAAAGAAAATAAAAAAGAGACATGGGCATAATAGTCGCGCCCGCTTATTAGTCAATGCCATCAAAATGCGTTTTTTCTTTCTTTCTTTCTTTCTGTTATTTATTTCCTGAAATATATTAGAGTGACCCACCAAAAGATTGTGATATTTAAAAGGGCCTATTGTATTGAGGGATTTGCACTTGCAATTTCAAGTTTTATTATTAATTTGCTGCGCTTTTTTAATGAATGTAAATTTGTGGTTTGATCTCTAATCTCTATGCAGCTAAAGAATCAATCCCCATCAGAATAACGAGATTTTTTTTTTTAGTTTGCTGAGATAAAAAAGTGGAAACATGTTCTGTAATTATCATCCTCGTGTAGCTTACATACCTAATACCTTCGATATTCGCCTTAAAGTCAGCAGCAAAAAAACTACTACACAAAGATAGTCGACAATCATGGTTCAATGGAAAATTTCTACTAATTAAAATATGTTTGATAACTAGTAATTGTGAACAAAAACAACAGCATTTTCTTTCTTCAAATGAAACGATCTGCTCTTTTTCTGCAATATCACAAGCTTATGACCTCAAACCTGCTTTTGTCATTTAATTATAATTGGAAATATTCTAACCCAATTTTAACATTGACAAAACTTGGAAGATATCAAATGTAGCAGGTAATGAGACGAATACGACTGAAATATACCAATGAAAACGAAAGGAACAGGTAATCATCCAATGGAAGTGATTCTTGTAGTTAGTACCACAAATTCTGTCAGCAGAACTTTAATCCTTCTAAAAAAAAATACAAGATCAAAGGTAGGACATCTTAGGAGTTGAAACCATCTAATTTTCCTGCTTGTCACGAACTGAAAGTTTCATTGGCAAAGGTAGGAACATTAATGCGAAATCCCTCAAACTAGGGCCGGGTTACCCAGATAAGTTCCATTGCTCCATTCCAGTACTCTGTTTTGGTAGCACCCTTGGAAGAATTTTTAGACTAAGTAATGGTGTTTTCGAGTGGTGAGCTTGAAGGTGCAAGAAGTCCAGAACACCGGAGCAATTCTTTTGGGATACTAATCACCCGCTATATAGTAACAGTAAACATTCCACAGTAGTATATTTGTAATTTATAAGTTTAATTATTAAAATGTTATTCCCTTATTGGTTTCTGAAACGACAACAATTTTCTAACAAAGCCAATAACTGGCATTGGTTGAAATTTCAGATGAGTAGCTGATGCAAGATATATACATGCTAAACCAACATATATTTTAAAGTAAAAAGATGAAAAGAAGGTAAGATAAAAAAATATGGCAGTCAAAGAAAATACAAGCATAAAATTTAAAAGGCACTTCTCAAAGGAAAGTTCTTCTTCTGCTCTTTGATTAGGGAAATGGCCTTGAGCCTTGAAATTTGAGAGTAACTGGTCCTTGAACTGGAATGCATCAATTAACCAAGCAGCGGCATCATTATCAGAAGTTGGGATATCTCTTATGGGGAAACGCCTGGCATGAATGTGGACTTCTGAAGGATCCACTCCAAATGCATTGTCTAAGAAGGATGGGCAGCGATTCTTGTATGCAATACTCACATCATAAACTGCAGACAATTGAGAATCTCAATTTAAATGATGCTAATAAAAGGTCCTATTTAGCAACAATATGCAAGGGAAAAAAGAAAGAAACAAAAAACAAAACTAAAAAAGAAAGTCCCTGTGTGAATGAAATAATAGACTATAAATTTGGGCAGAGAGATGTACATATAATCAGAAAAATAGTATTAAACCAGAAACCATGAACACTGAATATGAAATTAAACCAGTAATAATGCAATAGCATTACATTGCCCCAAAGTCATGCATGAAATCCTAAGCCACTGTGATTTGGTTTAACCAATATTAACATTGTCAATAAATAGTTCAGCGGGTGCTCTTAAAATATTGTTAGGAGAGGAATTTCTTATAAACAACCTGCATCCAAGGAATCCCTTAAAGCTTCCAAGCAAGCACAGAATCCTCTTGTTTTTGGAAGTAGCACATTTGTCAATACAGGAAGTCCAACTTCTGCTGCAAATTTCTGACTTTTTTTGCTTTTTTCTTCACTGTATAAATGCAAAGGAATAGTTATTATTTGTTACAATCAAGTAAAGACAATTTTGAATGTATATTAGAAAATTGCAAGCCAGAACTTATGGCTCATAGTAATATGAGATGCAACCAACAACATAGGCAATTTACTTAAAATACAAAAGGGAACCTCACAATTAACTCATACATGATAAAGATACGTTATTGCTTGAAAAAAAACCAATGAAATAGTTAGATACATGAGGTCAAACAAACCATCTCAACGTCTTAACTGATATATAATTCATTATAAAAGAGAAAAACCATGCTCATGGGAATATTAAGGAGGACAAAAGGGAATAATTTGTTCACAGGGTAGTACCTAAAATCTGTTCCTTCTGGGAAAAGAGCTAACCATAAGGGTTCTTGAGGATCTGTAAACTTTGAAAGCGTATGGCGCAAAACTGGTTCATCAACTTCCCACTTTCTCTCCAAAGGAACAAACTCCAAAATATGAAATCCCCAACCAAGGATTGGCAGTTTCATCAAGCTGCTTTTAAGAATATATTTGATGTGGCCAAGGCAGCCTTTCCGCAATGCTATATTCCATAAATACATCCAATCAACCTCAGTCCTGTGATTGGCAAGAATCAGAACACGTTCCCTTGCAGGAAGGAAATCTCCATAAAAAACTACTTTAGTCCCATTTATCTTTTCAAACAGAAAAGGCCACAGAGCAAGCCAAAGAGCAAAAAGAAAGGATGTCACTTTTCTGCTTAAATGTACGCTTAAAAACCGCAACATCACAGCAGCTGGAGGTCCAAAATACACTAAAAACATGAACGCAGTGGAAAGAAACACCACTAAGCATATCACACCCCTTACAACTCTAAAAGGAGTCAAAGGCCGATGCTTCAAAGTACTATCACATTTGAGGGGACTGTAGACATCCATCTCCTTCAAGGATCAAATACCTGTTCTAAAGACAGCTTCAATGTGTGCCTCAAAACCACTGAGATGTTCCTGAAATTTTATACAAGAGATATAATTTTTTATGGCAAATTGCAAAATCCACATAAGCAAAGGGAAACCGCAGATCTGGGTCTTAAAAAGGAAGGAAACACTAAAAGCACATCATACCACAAGTTAACATACAACAAAACAGAATTGGCAAATTAATTCAAAGAAACATAAGAATCAAGCACATTTAAGCAGTTTAATAATGGGATTACATGGGTGGCAATTGAGGAAGTATTCTACATAAGAAGTTCGTGTTTAGCCTGCAAATTATACCTCAATGTTGAGCCTAATATGAGAATATCTAAGTCTAAAATCATTCTTTACAAAATCTATGCAAACTTACGATTCTTTTCCACTAGACAATTATTTGCACACTAAAATCGAAAGCATAAAATTGGGTGAACGGAAAAAGCAGCAAAAATGTGAAATGCTCAAAGAACGTTCTTAGAACCAGTAGTATATTATATATGTGTATATATATTATATCTATGAAGGCCAAAAGCACAGTGTATCCGTGACTGTTAGCTTAAATAAATTACCGAATCCGTCATTACTTGATGAAATCCATAACTATTTGCAAGCAAGGTAGCCAACAACAGTCACGCGAAATTGTATAAAAATCCACTATTACACCATAATCAAACTGCGTGTAAATGGATCCCAATTCTCATACAGATAATATTCAGAAGCAGATCATAAAAACCGACGAACGAATCCCATAGAAGAACTTCCAATCCAATATATAATATGAGTTGAAAAGCATAAGAAGAAGAAAAAAGAGAGAGTGATAACCTTGGTACGGAGGATAGATAATTAGGTCGTTCATGGCGGAGGTGTGTACGAGCAATGCAACAGGGGAAGTGCGAATCTGAGAAAGGATATATGGAGTCTGAAGAGAGGGAAGGAGAGAGAGATAAACACTGTTGATTTGATTGGTCGAAATTAGAGAAGAAGTCAAAAAAAGAAAAAGAAAAAAGAAAAAGAAAATTAAAGAGTTACGGAACAAAGTTAGGAGGTATATGTGGCTCTTGTTTAGACGGTATTTATCGTTCACTCCTTTCATGTTGGCCAGCTGAGATGACGCGACGCCAACTCCTACTCCATCACAAACCAACACCTTCCTCTCGTCTCTAGAAAAAATCTTCAATGAAACGGTGTTATCATTATCATGTTGTAAATTTAATACTTTATAATCATTTACAATGTATGTACAACAATAAAATAAAATTTGTAAATCTCAAGTAATTTTATTGAATATCATTATGAGTAATTACGTTATTAGATCTAATAAATTTTAAAATAATATGTTATAAATCTGAAGAAATTTTTAAAGTTTGGATTTAAATATTTTAATATAAAAAATTAATGAATCAAATTTGAGTCAATAAATTTTAATATAAATATAATATAACATTATAAAAATAGAAAATTTAGCTGAATATGATACGAAATTATATATATATATTTTTAAATTTTAATTTTATATATTTCACACAGAAATTTTAACAAATTATGTTCAAATGAATAAATTTTAATAGACATTATTACATGGTGTCAAGTCTATACATCGTCATTATTATCAAAAAAAAAAAAAGTCTATACATCGTCATGTCATTTATACAATCAGCGTATATAAATTTGTCTCGCCCTGCCCGCCTTCAATAATTATTATTATTTCAATTAATTAATTAGTTGTACAGCTAATGCAGTTAAAGGATACTCTTCCTTCTTCGTTTTTTTTTGGTAATTTCACATTATTAATAAATTGAATATTATCTTTGTGATTTTTAGTTTTTTGGGGTGGCCAAAGCTTAATTAGAGTCGACTTTTTTCAGTTAAATCCAAATTAATCTAATTGAAAAGTTAATCCAATTAAAATCGGTTTCTATTGGAACGATTGATGAAAGACTTTTTATTAATTTCTATTGGATTGGTTTTCCTCTGTTCAAAATCTAATTTAAAATAGACTAGGCATTTCTATTGCATGCATTTCAGTTAATATTAGATCTCAATGATTTCTAATTTTTACGTATTTTAAAAGACTTAAAATGAAAATTAATTTAACAAATTTAAGCTTTTAAAACATATAAATATATTATTTCTAGTGTGCTCTTTATTTTGAAGAACATTATTTTTAAAATAAAAAATTTAAAAACATATTTTTGTTAAATACTAATAGCACTGTTAATAATTATTTTTAATTTGCATTTTTTCAATATTTTTTCTCCACTATATAAACCAAAGTAATATTTTAAAAGAATGAAATATAAAATTATAGTTAATAATCTTAATCATAAATGTACATAAAAGATTAGAGTAATAAATGAATATAATATAAGCTTCATAAGTCCATAAAAGCCTCTCTCTTTGTTTTAATATTTTAAATGGAGTTTCAACAAATATTTTATAGAGACCATATGTTTTATTTTATTGTCATATGATATTGTGCATGATTATAGGTTATTTGAGTTTATTTATGTAGTACATAATTAATATAAATAATAAAAAATAGTGCAGTGCTACCATTGTATGCTAATTTTTCTCTATTGAAATAAACTTTTAAACAACATGTTGGGAGGCTCTAAAACGTTTATTAGTAAAAAAAAAAAATAGTAGACATTATATTTTTATTAATTTGGTTTAATTAATTTATAAACCATTAAGAACCGATCTAGTTATATTTTAAACAAAACAATATATATTTTGTACTAAGTAGAGTATAACTACCATGCTAGCCTCATGGATCGAGTCCAACAATTTAATTCTTCTATTTTTATTTTAGAATAAATTGCACTTATATACTTTTTATAATAAAAACTTTCAATTTTAAATCCATCATATTAAATATTCTATTTTTAATTCAACGCACATTGAGTAAAAAAAACTTTTATAAATTTAATGTTTATGTTTTTAAAAACCCCTAATAATAGAGTTTTTTTTGTATATGTAATCATTACATGGATAGTGTGGTGACATATTACTCGTCATCAAACACATAATAATATTTATATAGAATTTATATGTTGTAGTGTATTATCGTGTAACGTTGCACATGTTTTGTAAGTTATTAAATTTACCTTGTACATGATGATTCATAATCACACGGAAAAAATAACATAACTGTACATATAATATTTTTTCCAAATAATATTATGCAATTATGTTTTATTATTGTTGAGTTGGGTAGCAAATTTGGCACTTATTAATGCGTATGTGGAGCATATAAACATAATCTCTTGTTGCTTAATATTGAAGAGTTTGTCCATTAGATTCATCCAAGATGACAATAACGATTCATAATAACCCTAAGATCGATCCTGGTTAAAATATTCTTCCTCAATTTATCCAAAAAAAAATTGAAAAATTTGGTGGTAGTTTGATCAATATGCACCAAATCAAAAATAAAAAAAATTCAATATTGTGAACTTTAAAGTTAGAAACCTAAATTACAACATTATGATACTAGCGGATAATGAACTGCAATTCACCCTTTATTTTATTTTAAGGTGAATAGGTAAAATTGCACCAAATGGTGTTAGATATGTCGGCCCCAATATAGGTTATATGAGCCTGTTTCTTGACCAACATAGTCCAAAACTCCAAATCTCCGTGGCGAAAAAAAGTCTGAATCAATCTATAAAATGAAGATTACTCGGGTAGTCAAACGATTGATAGTCGTTGCTACAAGTCATAATACTTCAGCTCCACCTAACTCTTGCTCAAACTAGCCACATTGATGATCAAATAGAAAAAGAATTTGTATGTAATGATTCTATCGTCCAAACTATCTTATAAGAGACGATAATCTGATATATGAGCGCTGACAAACTAATAGCAAATCGGTTCACATTTCTTTTTCACGAATTGAGAGCTGCCAAATTATAATTAAGATTATTCAACCAAAAGATACTATGCTTTATGGTTATGGTTTAATCAGATCAATTGCCTTCTTACTCTTTTGGCTGAAATCAATAAGATATAGACCATAAGTTATGTGTCATGCATTGTAATATAAGAGTATCCAAAACAATAAACAAAATATACAAAAATTGAATCTACAACTTTCAGATTCACATGTATGATAGTTCCGTTAAATTTTTTATGTCGACCTACCAACCTCGGTTAGTTTTTCTTGTTTTTTCTTTATCCGTGTCTTATTGGTTGAAGAGAAAATTCCAAACATCATAAAACACTAAAAAAGGATCAAATTAACAAAGTTGAAGCTTCCTGGAAGGGACAGCGTTCCCAATATAATTTCAAGGCGGGTTCTTAGTTCTTACCAATCAATTCCATAAAATTTCAAATTTTTAATCCCAGTTACCAAATTCAGTTTCTTTATCTGCCTTTGAAGTTTGAACAATCAAGAAGGAAAAACCATGAAAATTTACAATCTAATAGTTCATCAGTCAATACGGATGGGTATGGAAATATATATGTACAACTAAAAATTAAAAAAAAAAATAACGAACCCCACCATCATCTAAAGTGTACTTTTTAAGTCATTAAAGAAAAAAAGAAAAAAAAGGCTAAGTTTTTTTTAAAAGCTGGGACGTCATCGATATCGGAAGCTGAGGTTTGACGGTGGGATGAATTATAAGACCCCTGAACCAAAGCACGGACCCTGTTTTTTTTCAAATGCACTTTGAAGTAGAATTTCAAAAACAGCATAAGAACAATGCCATTCAAGACGGTGTTACAGGTCCAGGCTCCGAATCCATTGCAGCCGCCGCTTTTGAGAAAATGCAGAAGAAGAACACCGACATGGGAGGCCAAATTCAAAACCAGCATTACGACCTCGCAATTCACCACCAATGGGAAACAGGCGTCTGGCAAACCTATCGCCGTCCAGAATTGGTACCCGTAAATTACGGAGTAAAGCAGGGTCGTGAAAAGAATGGCCAATACCTGGAACGATTGCGTAAATTCAAGCCAGAGAAACGACTTGAATATTACAATTGACCGAGTGATTAGGTGGATGAGAGACAGCCTTCGACGCTGAAAGATCGCGAAGAATGTACGAAACAGGTGGAGGAAGCGAGAGAGGTAGAAGACGTAGGACCAGAAGAAGACGCGGCCGGACGGTCGAGTGCCCAGAGGGAAACAGAGAAGCCACTGGAAAGGGGTTGTATTTATACGGCGCAAGAACCACCGGGTGTCTCGGATCTCCGCCGCGGCGGAGAGGAGGATTCCGAGGAAAATGACGGCGGAGAGTAATGCCATGGCGAGGCTGTGAACGGCTGGGATTGGACCGAGAGGAATGGGTCGGCGGTTGCGGCGGAAGATGAGGAGGAGGAGGTGGATGCTTGTGGCGGCGACCACGTAGATGAGAATAGCACAGATGAGGAAGGACCAGGTGGAGCCCCATGAGTGGGTTTGGCTCCACCTGAATTTTAAAATATTTGGGTGCTCGGATAACCAGTAGCTGATTTTATGCATTATCATCATGGGTCGCCTACCACGTGTTTGTTAAAATTCGCAAATGAGGGGTTCTACATTCAATAGCACTAAATGAATGAATATGACGTTAGGGGTGTTTTTCTGGCGGGGGCAGAGCAATGGATTTTCCTTGCTCTGGGAAGAGACAGATAGGTTCGATGATGAGATTTCCAGGAGTAATAAGAAAACCAACTTTATGAGAAGGAAAATACTCAACCGTTGGAGGTCAACGGCTTTAAAATTAGTTGTTATCGTTCTCATTGTCTTTTTGTCTTAAAACTTTCTATGGAAGTTTTTAATTTTCTCTCGCCAACACTTCTATACAAAACACCTTCATTTACATCTGTACTTTAAAACTTAACAGGTTTTGTTTTTCTAGAAAATGTAGATTATTATTTAACTTTTGGCATTCTTTTTTTCCTCTCTAAAATTAGAGCTCCAACTGTTAATAATCCTTTTTTTACGTAAAATCACAACGTGATTTCACCTTACTGAAAGGTGCCCCACACCAGGTTTTTACATATTTATGATCTGCTAAACGTAAAAGGAAGAAGATGAAGATGGTTATGCATAATATATAGCATAACAATTAGGAACAAGAGGTGTGATGCAAAACTCAGAAATAATAATAATAATAATAACTAATTAAGGGAACATTAGTACATAGACCATCATTTATTTTAAGTAGATTCTCTTTTTGTGAATTTTTATAGTTTTAATTTTTTTTTTTTTTTTTTTGTGTAGAGTTGTTAATGGTCAAGTATTGATTCTAAGACCTCTCAGAAATTTGGTTTTGATACTACATTGAAATACTATTTGTTTAATCTATTTTTGGTTTTAATCTATTTTTTTTGATAACGAGGTCTCTGTGCTCTTAACAGCTGTGAATAAGAGAAGATAGAGGGAAACTAAAGTATAAAGAAAAGCACTAATTGAAGCTTTGTGTATGGTCTATTGATGAATTTTTAGGCAGTGGATTGATAAAATTGCTGTGATTTGATTAATTTGGCAGATATTGGAAAAAACAACTACTGGTAGCAAAAGATGCTCTCCGTGTTGATATACTTTGTCATAGGATATATCTGAGTTACAGGCTCCTGGATGGGACTTCAAATTTTAAAGAATTACATGAAATTGTAAAAGAATCCAAGGCTAAACTAGAGACAGAAGTAGNCACCTATTATAACATATATATTTTTATCTTTATTTTAAACAAAAAAAATAAAAACTCATGTAGAAAGATTATGTATATATACAAAAGTGATGTGGTGCGCGCCTGTGGAAAACGTCTGTGAAATGCACCGTTTTGATTAAACGGTGAAACGGTGTGTTTCATTTTTTGGCAGGCCTCGGCGTGGAAGGGCTCGATCTTCAGCTTAGGGCAGGGCTCAATCAAAAACGGTGAGTTCGCACCAGCTTAGGGCAGGGCAGCCATTGTAGTGGCTTCTTCTTCTTCATCGCCGTGCGTTCGTCGCACCAGCACGGTTGCAGCAGGTTCGTCGCACCAGCAACCCAGCCTGCCTGCTGCTTCCCGTCTTCACCGAACAATATAAACATAGTCAATTAATTATGTTAATTAATTAAATAAATTTTACTATGTGTCCAGGCATAAAAAGAATATTTAAATCTAAATGCCTACTGGCATGGTTCCAGAATTCTTTGTTGTCTTTTCTGGGAAATGATTTTGATAACGAGGTCTCTGTGCTCTTAACAGCTGTGAATAAGAGAAGATAGAGGGAAACTAAAGTATAAAGAAAAGCACTAATTGAAGCTTTGTGTATGGTCTATTGATGAATTTTTAGGCAGTGGATTGATAAAATTGCTGTGATTTGATTAATTTGGCAGATATTGGAAAAAACAACTACTGGTAGCAAAAGATGCTCTCCGTGTTGATATACTTTGTCATAGGATATATCTGAGTTACAGGCTCCTGGATGGGACTTCAAATTTTAAAGAATTACATGAAATTGTAAAAGAATCCAAGGCTAAACTAGAGACAGAAGTAGGCCCAGTGAATGGAGTTTCTGCCGGGATGGCACGAGGAACCGTCAGCAGACTCTCTATTGCAGGTGAAGTGCAGAAGCTCTGTTCTCTTGCAATTGAGAAAGCAGATGAATGGCTGGCCAGCATTTCTAATGTGAATCCAAATTGCAGAGGTTAGAACCTGTATTGAATGGTATCTTTTGTCTTTTTAATAGCTCTTGTTTTATATAATTAATATGGTTAATTTATGTTCATTTGTCATGTGTACAGAGGATTCACTTCCTGCCGCAAGTTTCTTTTTGAGGAAGTAACATCATCCTCCGTCTCGATTATTTTGATTAAACTGTCTAATGCATCATGTGATGATATTAAAGGCTACAAGCTTTGGTATTACAAGAGTCGAGAAGAGACACATGCAAAAGAGCCTAGTTGTGTCTTTCCAAGAGCTCAAAGAAGGATTTTGGTATCGAATTTGCTACCTTGCACAGAGTACACATTTCTTATTATATCTTATACTGACACTAGTGACTTGGGTCACTCTGAGGCTAAGTGTTTCACCAAGAGGATTGAGATAATTCACAAGAATCTCAATTCAGTTAACTTGAATGGTAAGAAAGAAAATTCTCAAATTGAAGGAAGTTCTGGTGCCAAGAGCAACCAAACGATCTTTTTTTAAATCCACTTGGAAGTTCTCAAATCCACTTGGACCAAGTGGTTAATCCTTCCCTGAAAGCAACCAAACGATCCATATCTTTGTGTATAGTTTTCCCTTCTTGAATGTAGTTCCATCTGATCATCATTGCCAATTTCAAAAATTATAACATATATTGATATAGAAAAATGTTCAGCGTAGACCAATTTGATTTTTTTAAATTATGACTTTTAATATGTTATATTTGTGGCAGATTTTATTATTCTTTTTTCATCATAAATGATAAAATTAAAAATTTAATTTAAAAAAAATCAGATCATCCTGAAACTAATAAGTAATTAAGTAAATAATTAATTATATAAAACTACTCACGGTTGCTTTGTTCCTTTATGGAGCCACCAGTGCCAAGTATTGAAGATGAGCATGTGGTATCCTATCCATGCATTGACCTTTTGAATGGAATCAAGTTTTAGAACAGTCCCAATGTCTTGTCTAACTAAATCCATCAAAAATGTATTGCGAGAGAACAACACCGATATTCCATACTCCTGTAACATAATTAATTAAAATTTGAATTTATTGATAATTAATTGACTAATTAATTAATTAATTAGTCAACTCACAGGCAGAGAAATTCATTGTTTGCAAACAGGTTCTGTAGTAGACACATAGCTATAATATGAGTTTTTCCCCATTTAAAATCATATACCTGAAAAATAAAAAATAAAATCAAAATCGGCCAGAACTATACTTTTTAATTGTTCGGTGAAGACAGGAGGTAGAAGGCAGGCTGAGTTGTTGGTGCAACGGCTGTTGCAACCGTGATGGTGCGACGAACCTGCTGCAACTGTGCTAGTGCGATGAAAGTTGGTGCGACGAAAGCACAGCGATGAAGAAGAAGAAGTCGCCGCAATGGTTGCCCTGTCCTAAGCTAGTGCGAACTCATTGTTTTTGATTGAGCCCTGCTCTAAGTTGAAGATCAAGCCCTTCCACGCTGAGGACTGCCAAATAATGAAACGCACCGTTTCACCGTTTAATCAAAATGGTGCGTTTCACAGATGCTTTCCATAGGTGCATACCTGGTGCGCACCACATCACTTCTGTATATATATATATATATATATATATATATTGTATTGACAAGGTTAGAGTACGTCAGAAACAATTTACCTACAGTAATTTTAAAAGTATATTCTTCTACATCGATCTCATATATCTAGAAGTTATAAAAAAATTATTGGATTGATGGATAAAAAAAAAAAAAAACTCTATTGTTTAGATTGTTAAAAAAAAATGAAAAAATGAAAAAATGAAAAAATGAAAAGAAAAAGAATGAAAAAGTACTATCTATTTTTATAAAATTCGTTTCCTTCCAATTTCATCAAAGATGAGCTTTCTTTTCATTTTTTTTTCTCCTTTAATTCAAACACAGTGCTAGAATGCACCTCACAATAATCGAACAACGTATTTGAGGGTATAGTTCAGTGGTAGTAGCTAGCTGAGCTTTTACATCTGCAAGTACGGGAGTTGAAGTTTGAGTCTTGGTAGCTCCATTTGGACTTAAGTACTCTTCTCCGCTGATACTGCACGAGGGAGAGAGAGTTTCCAGTGACATAGGCCCTAGTGTGGACTTTTATTGGATTGAAAAGAAACCTGAATTTAACCCACTCACTAAATAACTCCTGAATTTATGACTCCGCTATGGGTAGGTCTTTTCATTTATTTACCAAAAAAAACACAATAATCGAACAACCTTTAACTTTTAATGGGTAATGGTTATGAGTTCCATTCCGTACTCGAATAAATTTTCATAAATTAATATTTTTCATTCCACTTTAAATGTTTAATTTTTTTTGGGACATTCTTTTGCTAGTAAGAGTCTGGCGTTAAGTTTACCAAAAAAAAAAAAAAAGAAGGGAGGAATTTTGAGTTTTATTTTTAAGATTAATTTTAACTGCAGTAACTAATATTTAATTTAAATAAAATTTAGCTTTTTTAGATTAATGATTGACACTTTTATAGTATACAATTATCATTATCTTTTTTATTTGAAATATATATTATTTTTTTAATAATAATTATATATATCTGCATATATATTGTTATAAATTTAAAAAATTAAATCAAATTTAAATTAAATTTTAAAATTTACAGTTAAAATTAACATTTATTTTTAATGTTAGAATAATGTTAGGGGCATCAAGAGCATGTTGAATAAAATGAAAATGTGGATTAGATCTTTGTGTTCGAAACTTGAAAGGGTTTGCTTGTTTATTGTGGTTTAGAAGTTGAAAGAATTTGTTATCTGGGCGGCATAAACATTAATAGGTTTTCAATGGTAACCTTTACAATATTTATTTTTCAATTCGGGCTCCTTGAATAGGTCTACTAAAGATTCACCAAAAATAATAATAATAATAATAGGTCTACTAAAGAATATTTTTTTAAATCCCTGTAACTTTTTTTCAATGAGGTAAAAAAGTTTTAGCAATCAACAAAATGATTAATGATGTTCTAAAGAATCTACCAAAATGATTACTGATATAGCAATGCAATGCTTTATTATTTTATTAATTAAAAAATTGATATTAATATAAATGTAATTAAATATAAATAAATAAAATAATAAACATCTATCAAGAATTTCAGTAAATTTCTTAATGAACATATAATATTATTTTAAAACAATCAAAAAATGTAAAAAAAGAATTAAAAATTTTGGTTTCAATAAATGGATCGTTGATGAGATAAATTTGCAAGAAATTTTATATGGACTTTTTTTTTTTTAATAGAAAATCCACTCTGTCCGCTAAATTGCACTATAAATGGGGAATAATTAATTTTTTTAATCTTAATAAAAAAAAAGAGAAATACAGATGTTAGGCAAATCACATCATTTATTAAACGAGGGCTGCCAAAACAGCGAGGACTGAAAGTATCGTCGTATTTATGAAGTACTGCGCACGCCATTTGTCCGGTTTCACACGCACAGTGCATGTGTTTCTAATGAATTTTCCACCGTCGACTTTGGCACAAAAGCATATCAACCGCCTGCAATTGAAGATCCATAATCCACGATTGGGAAGTTGCCACGTGTACAGACGAAATTATCTCTCTCTCAGGGGATATTCCCAAAGCAAACCGTGTATTGCGCACCAAATACAATTGAACCTCTACCAAACACATATTTTTGTCAACGAATTTCTGAGAAAATTTAGAGAGCTTCTCTCATAACTACCCATTTTAAGTTGTCATCGATCAGTTCGTGGGATCGATTGGTCTATTTCTCTTTTTTAAAGGTCGGTAATTTCTCAACCTGTTATTCGATTGAATTTCATACTATTTTATTTTTGTTATTTTTTTATATAAATATTTTTCCATGTATTACAGTCTAGATGTATCTCTATGTTTTCTTAAATATATGGAATTTGATTATAATGGTCTGCTTTTGGGAATAATTAAAATCCAAATTTCGAAAACGTTGTGTTTTGTTGTATGCGATTGTGATGATGGAAGAGATCTTTGGGGGGGTTTGGGATGGGGTTTATTAGGTTTTTGATTTATTTGGAGTTGGAAGTTTCGCTGTAATTTGTTGTTTATCTTATAGAGCCGTTTGGGGTTTGACTAATGGAGATGACGATGGGATATAAATGGAATTTCTTAAACTTGTTTCGATTTGAAATCCATTTAGCCTTTTGATTTGGTCTTAGGAATGGAGCGTCTGAGACTCTGGATTGCGATTACGTTTCGATTCTACTTTACTAGTATTGTTGAAACCGTTAAGCTTCAATTTTGACAGGTTTTGATTCGATTTTTCTGCTATTTCGTTGATTTACATTGGTGCTGAATTTATTTTTTCTCTGATATTATGGTTGAGTAGATGTCTGGAATCATTGATTCGTTTGGAAAAGTGTCTTAGTTTAAATTAGAAATTAGATGCATAATTTTCAGATTTGCTGTGTTTGTGATGTATTTATGATTTATTATGAAATAGTGCTTCCCGCAAAATAACATACTTTTAATTTTCTTTAAATATCATCGTGCTTGCAATTGAATAGTTGTATCTACTGGCATTAGACAAACGCAGATGATGTTATTTTGAAAATAAACATTCTTGTGGAACATTGCTTAAATTTAAATTAAAGGTTTTTGTGATTTTATAAATTCAACAATACATCTAGTTGAAATTTGCCATTTTTGGGGTTGGGTTGGGAGTAGAAGAAATTGTTATAGATTGGATAGTTTACTTAGCTTGTAATTAGTTTGCTCTCAATGGAACTTTCAAGTTGTATTTGCCGCTATTAATTGAGTTTATAATCTATTTGATATAGGAATCACAGTTTTGGGGGTCCAGGGATGGCTAGTGGGTTTGGGGAATCAACAAGAAGGCCATCCCAAGGCCCTTCTTGCTCAACCAATAACAATAACAACAGTGATGTCGGAAGTTTTGAATGCAATATTTGCTTCGACTTAGCTCAAGATCCCATTGTAACTTTATGTGGCCATCTTTTCTGCTGGCCTTGTCTTTACAAATGGCTCCATATGCACTCACGGTCTCAGGATTGCCCAGTTTGCAAGGCCCTCATTGAGGAGGACAAGTTGGTTCCTTTGTATGGACGGGGAAAGACATCAACTGATCCAAGATCAAAGTCGATTCCTGAAGAAAACATTCCAAGCCGTCCCACAGGACAGAGACCTGAAACTGCCCCTCTACCAGACCCAAATCATTTTCCCCAACACGGGTTTGGATTCATGGGAGGTTTGGGAGGCTTGGGAGGGTTTGCACCGACGACAACTGCAAGATTTGGGAATTTCACGTTTTCTGCTGCTTTTGGCGGTCTTATCCCTTCATTAGTAAATTTTCAAGTGCATGGGTTTCATGATGCTGCAATGTATGGTGCTGCCGCTGGTTTGCCTTATGGATTCTCTAATTCATTTCATGGTGGCCATCTGCATAGATTCCCTCCACGTAGGCATCCAAGACAGCAAGATTATTTCTTAAAGAAGCTGCTTGTATTTATTGGTCTATGTGTTCTTGTTGCTCTTTTATGGCAGTAGATTAAAAGTGCAACCAGAGTTGGAACTGCTAGCAATTATTTAGAGTTTCCTACCTCAAGCATTTGTAAAGCTGATAGTTCATCTTTACTGTTTAGTTTTACAATGCAAGAATTGTTCATATTATATTTGTCGATACTCCTTTAAGTTTTTCATAAGCATTATTATACTGCAATTGCAATATATAATCTATCTATCTACACACATATCTTAGAAATGTAATATTTTGGCCGAGTGATGTTGCAGCAAAATTGTAACTGAGATGCCATTTTTTATATGTTTCTATTTGGATGTATCTTCGCAGAATAGCTTTTCTATATATGATATTGTATTTTGACTATTTTTCCTTTTTGACTGTACTGTTTAGTTGCTTATATGTCCAGAACTGGGTCTTGTTAAACTTGTGTAAGATAATTTGAGCTTATCTTATTGTCTGTTTGCAACAAGTGGTCCTACACTGATTTTTCTGTTGAGCTTTTCAATAGTCTTCTGGTTGTTGTAATCCACCAGCCTAAAGGATACTAGTTGGTTATGGCACCTTGATTTTGAAGACTCAAAAGAGAAGATTCATGACAGACACATATTTGCTCCATGGGACTAGGACAATACTATTCTGGGCGATAAGGAACCTGATGAGGGTTGATGTTTCTTCTCATTCATATTTTTCTTTATAATCTTGCAACTTACTTTATGTCTTACTGTTATCAGAGGTTATATATCTGTTTGGCTAGAAGCAAATACTGACAGAACTATTGTGACTCATCGTGGTAGAGTTCCCGCCACTTTATTCCCATCCCCTCTTCATTTCAGTTTTCTTTTGATCAATCTTTCGCTTTTATATAAAGAGATGTGCAAACAATACTTTTACCGTTACTTGAACGGTACAAAATACAATACTTGCAGTGCGTGTGGAAACAAAATCAATACAAAGTGCAGTCTGTGGGGACGTGTTGATAATGCACTTCGGGGAATGGTACTACTACTAGTAGCGCACTAGCAATGTCTTTTGTGACTGGTATGTGTCCTGTATTTTTTTTTCCCTGCCTGTTTCCTGGATTATTACAGTAAAGGGCTTCATTCACTACCATTTAATACCCCTGTTAGATTTGGGTCCGATCTCAAAATTTGAAGGCTTTAAAGTTAATAGAGTTTTGTACATGATAAATAATACATGAGATACTATTTGGAGTAATGCTACACGTACTAAATGTTCATTAATTTTTTTTATAAAATAACATGTACTGAATTGGTTTTAGTCGTTATATCTTAAATATAGATAAGTAAATTTTTAAATAAATAATTGATAAAAAAATAAACAAATTAAATTTTATTATATATAAATTTAGCAATATTGTTTCTTATAAGTTATAATAATAATTATTGCTGACATTTTTTTTTTATTTAGACGGGAAAAATATAATAGTTGGGTATATAATTGTGGTCATAAACTTTAATAAATCTCGGGGTTGAATTAAAATAAGAGGGAAATAAGGCCGTTAGTTATGATTAAAGTAAGAGTAAGTAGTAAAGTTGACTGGTTTGAATAAAGTATTATGTTATTTGAATGCATGTCTATTGCCTTATACAGGCACAGATGCTACTAATAATTAACATTAATATTCATTGATTTACTTGGGTTTTTTTTGCCCTTTAATATATAGCGCGTGACAAAAATCTGGCCTATTAGTTTTGAAGTATATAATTTTAATTTAATATGGTATCAGAATTGTATTTTTTAAATTCTCTAAACCTTTTAATAAAGAGGTATCAGTTTTAATTCTGTATCTTTTTTTATTTTTATTTTAATAATGTCTTTCTTGCAAAAATAAATAATGTTAAATTTATAAAAAAAAATAATATGAATTGTAGTTTAATAAATAGTATTTATGCTTGGGTACGTAAGAAGTAAATTTTAAAACATAAAAAAAATTCTTTATTATTATTATTATTATTTTTAAAAATGATCATGGTTGTTTTGCCATTTTATCGAGGTCGGTCCAGAATTTTTAAAATTCAGTTTTGATTTGACACAAAAAAACACACGTATGATACACGCATGTATATACACACACGTACACATACAAAACGTGAAACACACACTAATACCCTACTGCAAATTGCAAATGTCATGACAAGTTCACACCAATACCCTACTGCAATGTAAAATTGGAATGAGACTGATAACTAACAACCATAAGAAACTATGACCAAGTATATACGATCAACGGTGAATGAAAAAGAATATCATTATTAAATTTATAAAATTTAAATTTTGGAAGCTTTGCCGACCTGATCATATGTATGTACATGTGATATCCAGGGACAATTTAATATATTTCGAGAAGCAACTGGGCGTTGGTCTGAAACAAAATATAAATGCATTTGATGTTTGAAAAGTCCAAGGTGTGAATTTAAATAAGAAAGAGGCATGGAATGGAAGCTGGGTCACCTCGGAAGCAGGCATTTTGGAATTAATTAGAAAAGCCCATCTTTCATAGTTTTAATCCCCCCATGCCTGCTAGTGGTGTGGTAACTGAGAGCACCGACGTCGTATACGTATATGGATATGTACGTACTTTGAATTTGGTAATTCATAGCAAGTTCGGTACTAAAAGGACTTTGGCAATTGGCCATGTGCTTCTTTCTTCCATTTTAAGCTGACTTTTATGGACGTCCAGACCCACACACGTTCGGGGCTGTCGGTGAGTGAATTGTGATCCCAGGGAACTCTCAAATTCTCCGTTCAAATTGGAAATCTATACATCTCTATTATTTTCTCGAGTTAAAAAATAAATTAAAAATAGGCAACTATTATTGAAAAATAAAATATATATTTCAAATCAAAAATATAATAATAATTATATATGTTTGTAAAAACTATAAATATATTATCTGCTAAATTTAATTTAAATTAGGATCCTGAAGTTGAAATTAACTTTTAAAAATAAACATATTTTTCGTTAACCTGGCTATAATGCAAAGATAAATAATATGTTTTTATAAATGTTTTTATAAATGGAATAATTAATACTATCGAATCTATGATCTAGTGCAGAAAAAAGTGATAAAGATAAAGAATATGTGATTGCCAAAGATATATGATTCAATTATTGCGAAACAATAACACAAGGATAATGACACTACTATGAGGACCATTGATCACCATTGATCACTGTAGAGTGGGGGAGACTTCTTAAGGGGACCATTGATCACCATTAATAAGTCCTAGCATATGTTTGGAAATGAGGACCTATTATCAAAATTATCACCATCCTCTATCCCTTCAAAAGTTTTAGTAAGCTTAGAAGCTTAGAGTATATAAGTTTCCTTGCATTGTGACAAACAGTCAAAATGAGAATTCGTTAATAAAAATAAATAAAATAAACAAAAAAGGTAGGATGGATGTAACATAAATATAGTTACACTTATTCATGTCGAAAGCCATAAAAAAGAAAAAGAAAAGAAAGTTAGATTTCTAATTTAATTGTTAGAATAATTTTGTCTGCCAAGAAATTAACAAATAATGAAATGAATTTGTAAGAGCCAGATACAAATCTAAATAATCTAATAATCCTTATAACTAGACACATTTTTTTTTTTTTTTTTTAGAATTATAACTAGACACTCATTACTATAAAAAAAATAGCCATTATGCATGCCAGATCCATATAACTTCCTATTAATATTCAACGAGATGAATGTACCAAATAGCCAATAAATCAATAAGATGCCCCATTATGAACCTTTTTAATTGAATGATGAAGTTTCTAGGTTTACAATAAAAGAGATTGAGCTAATTGCGGAGTAGAGATGAAGTTGATCATCTATAAAATAGAGTAATTTTGTTTGTTTGTTACTAGTTTTTCTGAAAGTGGGTTGGATGAGATGGTAACAGTTCAGTTTTGCTTGCTAGTTTGCTGTTGCTCCCCTGTTTTTTTCTTTATGCCACTTTTTCGTTAATTAGGACTTGTTTGACGGCCTGCCGTAATATGCTAAAAAAAAAAGTAATTTTTTTTTTAAAGAAAAAAAGAAAAAGAAGAAGCTAAAAACCAAATAGTGAGCATATTTATAAAAAGGAAACCGCGTAGAATAATGGCAGCACTTTTCTTTATATCTTTAGATGAAAAAGATAGGATCTTAATGTTTGATATCATGGTACTTCCAAGCTAGGGGTACATGACACTTAAAATCCACATAAATACCAGTCTGTCTATCTGTCTGATTGTTCCAGCATTAGAAAAAAATAAAAAATAAGTAGCACTTACCCCTTATAAAATAAACATAGGAGTCTTTTTAGATGATGATGAGCATGGCATAATCTCTTTCCACCTATAGACATTACTTACTTTTTCTCGTTGAAGTTGGGAATTTTGTATATATTTCAAATAAACCAAACTTAGTCACCAAGCATGAATGTTTGTTTTTGTAGCCAATATTTTTAATTACTGCGTTTTTTTAGAACACCCGGTTGCTGAAAAATACTTTTCCAAGATTGCGATAGTTCAACACATATATATGCATATGAGAAAGAAAGAAAGAAAGCTTCTTAAACCACCTAAAAAATGAAATTAGGGAAAAAAAACATATTTTAAAAACACACAAATGTTGGTGAGATTGTTTTTGACAATGAAGCATTGACAACCAGAATAAATCGTACACTTTAAGATTGTGGGGTCCAGAATGTATAAAAAGAGTGACGGTGAACCGTCACTGCCTTAGATTAGCGTCACTATTTGTAATAGGCGCCGCCCTTTCTTTGACAATTAGATTGTATTTGTATGTACGTAAACATGTTCTCTTCTTCCGTATTAGTTTTTGGGGATTTGGAAAATCTCTCTTTGTAATAAATCCATGAGCTAAAAAACGAAATTAAGCTTTTTATTTTATTTTGTTTAGGATATTTGAAAAATGCTAATCTGCAATTATTAAAGTAAAGAGAGAAACTTCATCAGATATACTGATGAACCCCAAGAATCCCATGTCAAGAAAAATAATGACATTTTGTCTTTAAATTAATGATCAAGTGAGTATAAAAGTGTCAATTTCATTTTTATTTATATATTTTTTAAAATTATTGCACTCAGCAAATTAAAGAAATAAAAATGCAAATGGTAAACAGTAGGGAATTAGGAACGATACGTAAGATTTTTACCAAAAAAGAAGAAGGGCAAGTAAGATTTTAAACAGAGGAAAAAAAAGTATAATTGAGAAGAAGGGGTCCCACTCCCACAGCAGTAAAGGCTAAAAAACCCAATCTAGAAGGGAAGGGGAAGGGAATGGTGGTCGTAATGTGAACTCCAACAAACTCCCCTTCAAATATACTTCCCTAAGCCCCCCCCCTTTAAAATTTCCCATCCATTTATGACAGCTTTCTCTTTGCTTTTTAAAAAAAAAAGAAAGAAAAAAGAAGCGTGTTATTAAACCTGTGTCCCGATTTTAAAGCTAAGCCAAACTGTACATCTTTTCCATCAAAACAACCGAGCTCACTTTTCCTAAGCACCACCACCAACTCACTATGCGCACATCGCTTCCCCTCCTCCTCCTCCTTTTGCTCTTCTTCCACACCTGGCTTTCCACTTCAACCCCTGCCACCTGCAATAATGCCACCCAGCAATTCAGAGAAGCTCCGCAGTTCTACAACTCACCGGACTGCCCTTCCATCTCCACTGTCGACGATGAAGAAGTGGACCCCGACGAAGACGATAGCTACCGCATGTGCTCCGATCGAGCCGTCCACGTGGCAATGACCCTGGACACGAAGTACATCCGTGGCTCCATGGCCGCTATCCTCTCCGTCCTCCAGCACTCTTCTTGTCCTCAAAACGCAGTCTTCCACTTCGTCGCGTCCGCCTCCGCCAACGCGTCCCTCCTACGCGCCACAATCTCCACGTCGTTCCCTTACCTGAAATTCCAAATCTACCCCTTCGACGATTCCTCTGTCTCCGGCCTCATCTCCACCTCCATCCGTTCCGCCCTGGACTGCCCGCTTAACTACGCTCGCAGCTATTTGGCGAACCTCCTCCCTCTCTGCGTGCGACGCGTCGTTTACCTCGACTCCGACCTCATCCTCGTCGACGACATTGCCAATCTCGCCGCCACTCCTCTCGGCTCCTCCGCGGTTCTCGCGGCTCCCGAGTACTGCAACGCCAACTTCACTTCCTATTTCACGCTCGCCTTCTGGTCCAACCCTTCTCTCTCGCTCACGTTCGCTGATCGGCGGCCTTGCTATTTCAACACCGGCGTGATGGTGATCGATCTCGACCGTTGGCGCGCCGGAGACTACACGGCCAAGATTGAGGAATGGATGGAGCTGCAGAAGAGAATGAGAATCTACGAGCTGGGCTCGCTGCCTCCGTTTCTGCTGGTGTTCGCTGGGAACGTAGCTTCGGTGGACCACAGGTGGAACCAACACGGGCTGGGCGGTGACAATTTCAGAGGCCTCTGCAGGGATCTGCACCCTGGGCCTGTCAGTCTCTTGCATTGGAGTGGCAAAGGCAAGCCTTGGGCCAGGCTCGATGCCAACAGGCCCTGCCCGCTCGACGCTCTCTGGGCTCCCTACGATCTCTTGCAAACTCCATTCGCTTTGGATTCTTGAGGAAAGCGTTTCATGGAAGCTTTCGGTGGGAATTCGCCATTTGATTTTGCTGATGATGTGGAACAGCGCCGTCGTCGTCGACCTCGTTGAAGATTGGGAAGCAAGATATATGGGTAATTTTTGTTTATACTTCATAATGCTCTTTGTAGATTATACAAACCTGAACAGAGACAATATATAGCACATACATAATAATAATAATGGTAAAATAAAATAAAATAAATTGGCCGGTGTAAACATGGAATAACAACTACAAAATTAATCCAGCAAATTAAAGCAATATATGGATTAATTTTTCATTAATTTCCACCATACGATCCGTGTAAGATATAATTGTAACGAATTCTGTATAGCAAAAGAGCTGCTTTTTGTTTTTGTTTTTGTTTTTTAATGGTTTAATTCATGAATGTTGTTTCATTTCGATCCATTAAAGCAGTGAATATCAATAATAAATACTTCCATGCTTCTTTTTATTTTCTAAGTTTTGTGTATTTTGTTCGCATGTTTATTTAGCAAATATAGAATGGGTGATTGTTTTTACGGGCATGCAAAGCAAAGCTGGGTTCGAGAGCATCAGGTTATCAATCCATCGCTATGAAAATGAAATTCAAAACTAGCTACGAGACTAAAATTATCCTTTTTTTAAACTCAAAATATTGTTTAGAAAGTACTTTGGACTTACCAATCAGCAATATCATATTCTATATGTACATGGGTTTGGCAATTTATTGACTTGAGAAACAGTGGAAGTTGAAATAAACCTTGTTTTCTTAATTTAATTATTACTTCAAGTGAGACTGGCTTTGTTTCTGTATTTTTTTTTCTCTACAAAGTAGTGTTTCGCTTTGAGCGATTTGTGGCTGGAAAGCGAGTATGCCAGCAGATTGGCCTAATGGAAACGTCTTTCAGCTGCTATTAATTATACATCCCATGGGCCATGTTGATTGTAAAAGACAAATAAACAAAATAGATAACAAATTTAAAATGTTAAAAAATTAATAATCTATTTTTTCAAGGCTTCTTATACGATTTAGATTATTAATTAGTTTTAATAATATTCCATTTTTTTTTTTTTGGATATTCAACATTCCATAATATTCTTATGTTTGTGTTTGTGTGTGTGTGCATATATATAACCACTTTTTTGGTAAATTTATTAATATATTACCATTGATGTTTGAATTTTGACATAAGTCTACTCAATGATGCCAAAGAACAGGACGTACTACTAGCTTAAGAAAACGTAGGATTAAACCAAAGGTTTTAGCTTAAAAATAAATGAATTTCCGTTATGCTATACCTATACATGACCTCACCTGCTAACTAAAAAGAGAGGAACAGACTTATAGTTATAGGTATAGCCTTTATTATAAATGCTAAGTCCCAACTACGTTATTTTTGGGTCTCTGTTCTCTATATAATTTAAACCACGCACGTAACCATGCATGGTATTTCATTTCGTCTTTTTCACTCGATCATTTTTTTAAATTAAATGATTTACCAGTTAAAAACTTTACAAATTTTAACACCATATAAATTTATATATTTCATCATAAAAATTTATCAAGTAGAATCTGAGTAATTTTTTTTTATTAAAGTTAATAAAACACAAATCTGCATATATTTTTTAGTGTTTAAATTTATATATTTAAATAAAAAAGTCTTATTGGTAAAATTTAAATAAATTTTTTTTTAACATGCACATAATATAACATAATACATTACTAGATCTATGTATAAATTTCACAACTACTTTCATTTTTTTTTTCTCTAGCTGAGATATCACTAATCATTGGTTTCTTACTTTATATTGTTTTTATAATGTATTTATTTTTATATTTTTAAAATAGATTAGAAAAGTTTATAAAAAAATTGGAAAATTTTATGTTTAAATTAATTAAGTATCAGTAACTATAATTGATCGTGGCTTCAACTATAATGATTGGGTCAAATTGAAGATTATTCAAATGACAACCAGAGCGATTATTATTTTATATTATATTGTGTACATATATTTCTTCACTTTCTTATTGCTAATATTCCTGTTAATATAATATATAAATGTCTAATTTTTGAGGTCAAAAGCGAAAATTCACAAATAATGTAGAGTGTCGGTAGAGTATAATTGGAAAAAGATGCATGGATGACAAACACGTTGCAGAGTGATTTTTATCCAAAAATAAACAATCCTACGATTCCGGATCATGTTGGTACATTTATGTGGGGTCCAATTCCGGTGCTAAAATTCAGCTTCCTTTTTTTTTTTTTTTCCCGTCTCAACTTAGAAAAACTTTTTCTCTTATCTTCAACTTCAGTTTTTGATTTGAAATTAGGGTTTTTAGAGTCTAGACCAAACTGTGAATCGTTTCACGAAGCTTCAGAAAACAGATATTTTCTTCTAGGATTTGGAAAAAACTAACAAGAAAAAATGAATTAAATTTTTTTAGTCGCGGCTTTCGTTCCTTTTATGCACCACTTGATTGGCATATATACCATAATTTTGGTCTACAGTTTTCGAATATTTTAGTAGATAAAATAGGCTACAATAAATGTTTTCTTTTACGTGTATGTCTGAATTATGCAGCATATAATTCCGTGTTTTTATCAATAATAATAATAATAATTCAGTGTTTGTTTGTATTAATATAAAAGTCTCCGACAATTAAAACAAAAAGTTTAGTCGTGTTAATTTAAAACAGATTAATATATACGGAATAGATCAAATTGTATATCTTTTTTTAGAAAAAAAAAATAAATGAATCCATGGGTCTGGCAACGGAAGTGTTCGGGGATTTCCAATTAATACTTAATAAAGATCCTAATCTGAAAGTCGTACACAAAGTAGCCCTGTGATATATTGCCTTTTTTTTTCGGAAAATGTATATTTTTAACTTTTATATTTTTTTTTGAATTGTTGATTTTTATAATTAATAAATGTTTTTTTCCCTATTCTTCAATAATATAATATTTGTATATCAAAAGATATATAATATAATATTTTTAATACTAAGTCTTATTATACTTATTCTTACCAAAAAAAAAGGTCTTACTATAATATAATCTTGAACAATTAGTTATATGGATCTACCATGCTTTTAATCTGATCAAAACGCGTTTGCTTCCTTTTTTTTCTTAAAAAATAAAAGAAAAAGTAGTTGTATTGGTTTAAACAATATTAGCCGGTTTAGTTACACCAATTATAATGTATATATAGCAAAATTGTACAGTTCCTAAATCCTAACTTATGTTTTTATTAAAATTATGTTTCTAAAGCTTAAAGAAAACTGGGTTTCCATATTTTTTTTCTTTTCAATAAGAGATTCTTCTCTCTACAGCCAAAGAATCGATCAAATCTTAATGTTTTTCAATAAAAGTCAAAATCTTAATGGGATTAAATGGAATTTGGAATGGTGTGTATATGGTTCGTCTATGTACTTAATTGAAATCAATATCCATCTTTTTCAGTTTTGAGACTTTTTGGCTTTCTTCTTCAAAGACTCCACCGATCACATCGCTTTTATATTCTCATTTTAGAAATGTATTAATTATTATGAGGACCAATACTTTTTGAAATTCCAATACAACATGCTGCTATGCTCTGATATTATGTTAAAATATAATAGTAATTAAAACGAAACTGTATAAGAATCAAATCAATCAAATTATTTACAAGATTAATTCTTGCAATTATTTATATTATGAGTATAAATGGCTTCAACATTATGGTATAATCTTCTCTATAAGATTCTTCTGATATTATGACCCATATTTGACTAATACGTACATGTATATACATGTATGTGTGTAACCTAAAAACAAACAAAAAATAATTATAACAATTATAAAAANACTTTCATAGACTTTTATGTTTAAAAACTTTTATATTATTTCACATAGTTATGAAAGATTTTTATATAGTTCTAACGATTTTCATTTTAAAAAAAACGTTTTAGTATACTTTTATTAATTTTGAAATATAATAAAGACTTTATAGCTGTATAATTATATTTATAGCTGTATAATTATATTTTTTACATTAATAAAAATATTTTTTAAAAAGAATAAAAATATAAATTACCTCAATAAAAAATTTATTTTGAAAATTATTTACTGAAATTCAATATTATTTTTATTTTTTAGTATTTAAAAATATATTAGATGTTATACTTTTCATATTTAGCAAAAGTAAATGAACATAAGAAAAAATAAAGAAAAATTGTTATTTAGGCTTTTTTTATAGCAAATTACAGTTTTATTGTACTTTGTTATATTTATATATTAAAAATAAATCAAAAATTGCATTTTTATAAAATAAAATAAAATTTCCAAAATAAAAAAAATCCATAATTTTTTTGTTAGATTTTCGTTCCGCAATAGAGAGGGAGACGAAGAGAGAGAATAAGAGATATAAAGATAAAATAATTCCAAAATAATGTAAAATAATTTGAATCATTTAAAAAGTTTTTAAAAGTTTACAAAAGTTTTAGAGAATAATGAAAGACTTTTTATAAGTATAAACTTTCCATTTTTGACTAAAAAGTCTACAAAAGTCTTTCATTTATAAAAGTCTTTAAAAGTCATTGACAAATTGAATACCTCATGACTTTATGAACTTTTAAAAAGTCTTAATTAAATACCCCATAACTTTTATAAACTTTTTAAAAGTTTTTAAAAGTCCACATTGAATACACCATGACTTTATATACTTTTTAAAAGTTTGTATTGAATACACCTAAACTTTTTAACTTCATAAAAATCTTCTAAAATCTTGATTGAATACACCCCCCTAAGATTATACTAGCTCTTTCAATTTTCTTCTTTATCTTTTTCATTTTTTCTATTTTGAAAGATTAGAGAGGTGGGAGAAAAAGAAAACAATATAGTCATCTGTTGTTGATACCAATTAACATTGATATAACAACTTGTAGGATGAGCATTTATGTCTCGCATTTAAAGTTTTGTGGAGATTTTTTTTTTTACGGAGACAAAGTTAAGTTACAAAATCACAATTTTTCAAAACATTAATTTCGAATTTGAATCTGAACATCTTCCATCCGAAATTATTTTTGGACAAAGTCAGATATTTTGGCTATTAAATTGTTGAGCTTCTTTTCGAGAAATGTATATGGACTGAAATTCTCTGCGTCTCGTAGGGGTCAACTTTACTCTCATACTGAAAGACGATACTAAGTCAATTTGGTTATGTACAACACCTTTAAATGATAACGAGGACAAAGGTACCCAAAATTAAATGCCAAATTTTAAATAAATTATTTTAAATTGTTGCCCCGTCAATCCATCACCGTGTCAAATGGGGAAAACTTTTTACTCTAATTTACAAAAGCTATTTTTTACCCTCTTCAATCGCTACCATATGACGTGAGTCGTCGCTCTAAAAAGTCAAGAAGACGACCCAATTGAAAGACTTTTCTAAACCGCCCTTCCATATTTTTCTGGCGTATCAGACTCTCATAAACTTCTTATATTATTATAATTAACACTTTAATAATAATGATTTTAGATTTTTCCTCCATTATAATTAAAAAGAAAAAAAAAAAAAGATTTTTCTTCCATCAGTCTTTACCTTTATTCTGTTTTATTTTTATTTGCGATTGGAGTAATACTGATGTGTAGCCTGGTTGCCGACATGTGGCAAACTTTGAGCTCACAATGTAAACGTAATGAGAAGAATACACTCTTAAAACACATAAAAAAATAAAGCAAAGTTGAGAAGGAAACTTCTTTGCAAATGACTCAATACTGTCATTAAGTCTGTTACGTGTTAGAGTTATTATCTAAAAATAAGTATGGTTCAGTAATTGCAATTTGTATTTTCGCTTGTAAAATTTTGCAATTAAAAAGCAATTTAGATTTTTTTTTAAATTATTGTATTGGTTAATTTTTTTCTATTTAGCCAAAAAATTAGTAACTGTTTCATTCAAAAATTTATTTCAATAATAGAAATAAAAATATTAAAAAATGCTTTAATAATAAAATTAAGAACATTAGAGTTTGTGAGAGAGAAAAAAAAAAACCTATATGAACCAAACTATTATAAATTTATTTGGTTAAATTAGACGTCGAAAAAATCTACAACAAATTACAAATTTAAATTGCTACTAATAAAAGTTAAAGATCTAAATCTTAAAATTTTAGAAGTAGACAATATTCAAATACATTTAATTCAAATTAATAAATAACTAACTAAATTGTCGTTTGATAATCCATTCATTTATGATTTTTAATTTTTATTTTTAAATTTTTTAAAAATAAAAAATGAAAATGTGTTTGATAACCATTTTCATTTATATTGTTTTAAAAAACAAAAAATAAAAAAGCGTTTGATAACTATTTTTATTTTTTAAAAACTAAAATTCATTTTCATTTTCAATTTTTTTTTAATCTTTGATAATGCTAAGATATAAGACAATTCAAACAAGACTTAAATCTGAGACTGTCCATACTGACACCATCCAAATGATCGAGACAACGAATTGCTCGAATAGGTCTGGAATCCGGGATCGCCTGGTTAGGGCCAGAACCCGAGATTGCTTGATCCAGGCCGAAACTCGAAATAGCCTGGTTCGGGCCCCAATTCGGGACAGCCTGGTCAAGATCAGAATCCGAGATCGCCTGGTCTAGGGCAGAATCAGGGACAACTCGGTCCCGACCGAAACTCGAAATAGCCTGGTTCGGGCCCCAATTCGGGACAGCCTGGTCAAGATCAGAATCCGAGACCGCCTGGTCTAGGGCAGAATCAGGGACAGCTCGGTCCCAGCCGGAACCCGAGACAGTCTGATCCGGGCCGGAACCCAGAACCACCTGGTTAGAGTCGAAACAAGAGACCGCTCGGTCGAGGCTGGAACATGGGACCTAGGAACGCCCTGTCGGAGCCGGAACCCAAGACTGCCAAGTCCCGGCTAGACCCTGGGGCCGCTCAGTCAGGGCTGGAATTCAGGACTGCCCGATCCGAGCTGGAACCTAAGACTGCCCGTTTGGGGCCAAAACCTAGGACCGCTTGGTCCGGACCAAAACTCGGGATTGCCTTGTTAGGGCCGAAACCTGAGACTGTCTTGTCGGGGCTGAAACCTAGGACCGCCCAGTCCGAACTGAAACCCGGGACCGCCCGGTCGAGACCGGAATCCAAGATCTCCCGGTCAAGGCAGGAACCTAGGACGGCCCGGTCCGAGCATGAACTTGGGACAGTCTGATCCGAGCCAGAATCCGGGACTACTCGGCCTAGGCCAGAACCCGGGACTGCCCAGTCAGGGATAGTACTCAGGACTGCATGGATTGTCTAGTCCAAACTAGAACCCAGAATCATGACGACCTGATCGGGCCAAAACCTGGGATACTACAGTCGATGCCAAAATCTGGAATCGACAATAATTGAATATAAATTTATTTGTAAAGTTTTAGAAAAAAAAATGATTATCAAAAATAATTTTTTTGCATAAAAAAATCAAAATATGATTATTGTTTTTCATTTTTTTTTTTAGCAAAAATATAAACCAAAAATTATAAACAAAAATTTAAAATCATAAACTATAAATAAAAATTAACGAATAAATTTTAAATAAATAAATAAATCATGATTAGCTTTTTCGAGTTGATCCTTGGTATAAGGTTGAAGCCTTCGCTTTGGAACTGTTCCAAGTACCAATTCTGAAGAAATATGACACGCAACGGTTTTATAAAACATGTTAATTTTATTTAGCTATTTCACAATCGCTTCCTAACTAGGCCAGGTCGACCCAAGGAATGGTCTTAGATAATATTACCTGCCCCAAAAAACATGATTTGTTTTATTTTATTTTTATATTTATATTGAGGATGAGGATCCCAAATCAATTATTATCTTTAAAAAAAAATTACAAATTTTAAAGATAATATCTAATTTATTAATATTTTTATCCGCGTTACTATTTATTGGCTAAATATTAATATAATTTATATAAATAAATAATTTTTTAAATAATAAATATAATTAAACATAAATCAATTAAATTATGACACTGTATAAAAATAATAAGTTAAAAGTTACCTCTAACATTATTCTTTTTGTAAATACCTCTAACATTATTCATTTCGCTAAACTCTTAAAAAATATATAAAAAAAAACCATGTTATATTGTCACAAAAAAATTGTTAAAGCAAAAGTCCAATACCCAATTAATGCCAAAACAAATACGCAATCAGTGCAACCTTTTATTTAACAAAATAATAACTGTTGGGATTTTTTTATTAGTGCTTCAGCTAATGGCTGTTTAATTATTGAGATTTTCTTAAGTATTTGAAATTTTCTTAATATATTGGCTATTTTCTTTAAAAAAAAAAAGATAGATATTGATTAAATTCGATTAGCACTCACTCTACGCAATTTGAGCGGAATAAATTCCTAACCTTTTGATAAAAAGTAAAGATCTGTGAATTACTCATAGAATCGGCAATTATTAAAAATATATATATATATATATGTTAGTTTACATTCAAATAAGAAAAGCTTAGGAATCTTGAAAAATATAACGAATAATAAAAGGAATAAGATAATGTTGAGTTGAGAAACTAAAATAAAATAAATTACCAAACCTAACATACTAAATACCGAATGATTAATAACCATGTGGCACCGCTTTTTTTTTTTTATATATATATAAATAACAAATATTTCCTTTTTTTTTGGTAAACAATAACAAATATTTCCTGATAATATAATAGATATGGAGCCAGGAATTCTATTCTCTGTGCCAGTATAAACTATCCAATACAATAATAAAATATGTTAAAATTTAAATTTCATTTAAAATTTCATTTTAATTTAAATTTACGTAAAAATTAGATTGATTTACTACTATTTTTTTTAAGTTGATCCGATAAATTTTAATACGGTACATAAGTTATAAATTTATATAAATTTTAAAAGTTTAATTATATTTATTTTAATATAAAAATTTAATTTAATAAATTTAAATAAATAAATTTTAACATAACTACAATATTACAACATATAAATCGATATAAAAATAAAATTTGATTTAACACATATAAATTTATATGTATTTTAAAAATTTATATGGATATTTTAATATAAAAATTTAATAAATCGATGTAATTAAACAAATTTTAATACATAGTTTATGTTCACAAAAGAAAAAAAAAATTAAAAAACATGTGGCACCCCGCTTCACTCGCCACCACGCTCTCAACGAGTTGGGGATTAGTGATTAGACAGCCTCGTGGGTGGGTCCCAACTCCACCACCTTGCCTATAATTCTCTATGCCACCTGTCCTCCCAACCACGCTTCTTCAGCTGTGAGATTGTCCGACACGCGTTTTTAGCACCCAAAATACTGTTTTTTTTTTTTTTTTTTTTTAAAAATAACATGGATAACTACAAATTGATGATACAATATATTTTTTTTGATGAATAATTTATGATAAAATCTTAGATCTCCTTATTAAATCTCAAAATACTAAATAATTATTAAAAAAATAAACTGTAAAATTTGAACTCAAAATTTGGGAATATCAAATTTTGATATTTTAGGAATATATCTTTTTTTTGTCGTTTCTTTTTATTAAGAACAGTGAAGCAAAGTAACCACCTTATAACAGCCACGTGTCCGAAATTGGAATAACCGTAGAGTCGGGTGCACTTGAAATTCGTAGAACCGGTAATCCACTACGTTTCTACCCCAAATAAGATAATGAGGAAAACAAAGCCAGACGCGCACAGCAGAGATGTGTGTTGAGCCAGTCAATGGACCGCGTGGGGACCCAGCCCAGAAACGGTTTCCATTTCGTTAAATGCCAGAAATACCCTTGGGGATTCAAATCATAGTAGCAAATAGAAGGGTATAATAGTAAACTAAGATAAAGAAATTAAGAATTTATATAAAGCTATAAAAATATAAAATGGTAAAGAAATGGTAAGTAGAAGACAAAGTGAAACGGCTATCTTTTATTTTCCTTGTGGCCTCGACAACTCATTCAATACCAGAGAGGCCACAGCCTTTTCTTCTACTTTTTAGCCGCTCTCTTTATATTTTTATTTTATTTTTTATTTTTAAAAGAAAATTAATCGGAATTTTTCTGTTTGATTTTGATCTGAGAGAGACGGAGCTAGAGTGTTTGGGAAGAGAGAAAAACGAAGAGAGAGAAAAAAAAAAAAAACAAAACAAAAGAAGAAGAAAAAAACGGCAATTTTTTTTTTGGATTTGTAAGAAACTGAATTTGAGAAGTTTCCTGATTCTGTTAAGCTGGTTTCTCAAGCGGGGATTGTACAGTTGGAAAAAGGTTGGGGACATTCTAGTGGATTTTTGGAGGTTGGATCTCTGGTGTATTTAATTTTCTTGCTGAGATTCCCAAGAGAAAAGGCGTTTGGTTAGGTTTCGCTGAGCATCGGAGTTAAACTTTTTGTTGTTTGTGTAAGAGAGAGAGAGGAACAGAATGTGGTGGATGATGGGTGAAGGAGGAGGACATTACTGTTCAAAGAAGACCGATGATATCTGCGGCGATGTTTGTGGCCAGGTTTCTATTTTTCCTTTATTCTATTTTTATTTGTCAATTTATCCTAAATTGTTTTCTGCTTCTTGTAGAAGATATGATCTGCTTGTAAGTTTTTTTTTTTAAAAATTATTATCATATTTATTATTATTTATATAATGGTCAAATTTTGTTATCTGGGTTATGTTTGATTGCTGGGATAATGTAGCAATAAGATGGATCTCTGGGAAAGAAAGGCCTTTGCTCAGTTACGTCCAATGCTGTTGTTTTTTTAACATTATTGTTCTACGTTATTTGAGCTATAAACAATCTTTTAGATGATTCCAAACTCTCTTTTTTCTCAGTTTTCTTAGCAACCACACGGTGGGTTCTTGAATCAGGGGTTTCTAGAAGTTAGATTCTGTGGGCATGCTTATTAGCCGCCGAATTAGCAATTAGATAGCTTATATGCCGAAACATTTCTTTTTTAGTTTTCTTTTTTTAACCTAAAAGTCGTATTCAACATGGAAAAGCTTGAACCTTCACTTTTATCTGGAAATTCCGCTATTTTTCTTTTTTCATTATGGAGATTTTAAAATTTGAAGTTTCTTTTTGAATAGTATATGATAGGCGAAATTTCATATGAGATTTATGAGCTTTTACGGGCTGAAATCTGAATAGAATAGAATTCGTGAATTTATAATGTAATAATTCTTGTTCTCCCGAGGGCAGTTTCAGTGGCTTCTTAGCTTGGTTACTGGAATTTCAGTATTGCTGTGTGCCCCTGAATTCTGGTAATTAGGGGATTGCTTAGGTGTAGAAGAGCCAAAACAGCATTTGGGCTCAATTAATCCTACGCCTCTCTGTTGATGAAATTGCTATATGAGGATATATTTTTAAATGTCATAATTGCCTATTTAAATCATCGAAAATTTGTCTTTGGTTATTGGATAAATCATAACAATGCCCTGCACCCTCAATATAGATGCTATTGAGAAAAGTCCTGATTCACAGAATATTGCAAACATAAAATTAATTTGATTAGTTTTATTTTTTTGTATTTCTTAATTGTTGGATCCTTATCCCAATAGTTGTTTAGTTGATTGTAGTTTTGATTCTCTCCTCTCTTCGTTACTTAGTAGTTACCATGGCCAACAACCATAATAATGTAAGTAATACCTAATGCTTATGGTATGTATTGAAAATTGTGCAGCAATTATACCTTCTAGATATGTGAAAGCAGCAACTTTCTCATCTCTCTTTCTTGACTCACATAGAGTTCACAATACAGAGAAAGATATGGTTTTGGTTTTTCTCTTCAAAATTGTCATGCTTATTGTGTAAAGAGATGGCAATCATTACTCATTACATTTCATAATTCATTTTCAAAAATTTTGTAGGTGAATTAAGTGCATCATTTGTGTTCCTTCTCAAATCTTAATATCATGCCTTTTTATGTGCAGGAATCAAGCAGAGTATTGAGCATGTCAAGAATACGCTGCATTCTACGTGGCTTGGATGTTAAAACCTACATCTTTCTTTTTGCACTTATTCCAACATGTGTCTTTTTCATTTATGTGCATGGACAGAAGATCTCATACTTCCTGCGGCCCCTGTGGGAAGCACCACCAAAGCCTTTTCATGATATCCCACACTATTATCATGAGAATGTGTCAATGGAGAACCTCTGCAAACTTCATGGATGGGGCATCCGGGAGTACCCAAGGCGTGTTTATGATGCGGTATTGTTCAGTAATGAACTGGACATCCTTACGATACGGTGGAAAGAATTGTATCCCTATGTAACACAGTTTGTCGTCCTCGAGTCAAATTCAACTTTTACTGGGATATCAAAGCCTTTGGTTTTTGCCAGTAATCGTGATCAATTCAAGTTTGTTGAGCCTCGATTGACTTATGGAACTATTGGAGGACGGTTTAAGAAAGGGGAGAACCCATTCATTGAGGAGGCAATGCAACGAGTGGCATTGGATCAACTTCTCAAAATAGCAGGTATTTCTGACGATGACTTGTTGATAATGTCTGATGTCGATGAGATCCCAAGTAGGCATACTATTAATCTGTTGAGGTGGTGTGATGATATACCTCCAATCCTTCATCTCCAATTGAAGAATTATCTCTACTCCTTTGAGTTTCTTGTGGATAATAACAGCTGGAGAGCATCAGTTCATCGGTATCAGAAGGGAAAGACAAGGTATGCACATTATCGCCAGACAGATGACATCTTAGCAGATGCAGGATGGCATTGTAGCTTTTGCTTCCGTCGTATCGAGGAATTCATATTTAAGATGAAAGCATACAGCCATTTTGATAGAGTTCGGTTTTCTCGTTATCTAAATGCTGAAAGAGTTCAGAGAGTAATCTGCAAGGGGGCAGATTTATTTGATATGCTTCCAGAGGAGTACACCTTCAAGGAAATAATTGGGAAAATGGGGCCTATTCCTCATTCCTTCTCAGCCGTTCATCTTCCATCATATCTTTTGGAGAAGGCAGAGAAGTATAAATTTCTATTGCCTGGTAATTGCAAAAGAGAGAAGAGTGGCTGATTTCTGATTCTCATTAATAAAAGTCGATGCATCTCTGTAAAGGCTACTTTGAACGTACAGCTTGTGTGACTCATCATGAAGGGTTTGACTGAACATTCGATGACCGTGGTTTATCACTTACATAGCTGCACCATATGTTCAGCTAAATTAATATAATTCTTTGGGGATTTGACAAATTCTCGGATTCTTAGGATATGAGGTTTGTGTACATAGCTTTTTCTCTGGGGTCGAGTTTGATGATTCAAGGGGGAGAGTATGTCTACTCATCGAGTGGGAAATTACTGTGCTAGGAACAGTTGAGGGTGTGTTTGTTTATCACTGTAGAGTTGGTATTTGCATGATTCCCCTGATAATAGCCCAAAGAGAGTTTTAACAGTCCCGCATCCCTTGGTGGGAAATTTTGTTTATGAGACAAATTCTTCCATATATATCTCTGTTTAATTTCTTGATTTGTTCCATTTGATTGCTCAAATAGATCTTTTTTTCTTAGCTATTATGTTCCTTTTAATTGAAGTAATTGTTTAGGTTTTTATTACATATTATTCTTCTTGTTTGATAAAGGAAACAATATCATAGCAGACCTTTTAGTCGCTGACAAATTCTCCGAATGATTGTCAAGACGTGTTAAGAAGCTGCTTGGTTGTACAATGTTGTTAGAAAAAGTACTTGTTATTATCTCATCATGCTAAGCAACAGTAATTAATAATAATAATAAAAACCGTGCCATGCTTTTTTGTCTTTCAAATTGTGACTTGACCAAGTGTATAGTATCTTCCAAGTCGTAAGTTTGGTACTAGGCACAAATCAACTCTCTCAATCTCTGAAAATTAAGGAGTTTGTACAGTTGGTCTCCTGTAGTCTGTAATGGCGATCGAGTTAGAGGAGAAGTGGGGTCTTTCCCCTTTAGATGCGCATGTCGTTAACGATTGCTCTCGCTTCTGGTCCCAAATCCAATCTCTTCGCTGGTCGGCTTAAAAAGCGTATGTGTTACTATATTCTGCTCTTTGTTTGGACTTGTCTTAAAAAGTCCATGATTTGCTAAAACGGTGAGATTCTTATCCATTTCATCAAGTTGGTTGATAGGATTCGAGTGATGAAACCAAATTAACTCTTAGTTTCAATCAAAAAAACATTCAAATTGTGCTCTGCTTTTGGTGATCTTTCTTCACCACCTAATTGCATTCAATCTCTGAACCCAAAACCTTACCGACGAATGACATCTGTTGAAAAAACCCTTTCTATATTAAGGGTCCAACAAAATATGAACCAAAACCCAGTCCAGCACCAAAACAAAAAGAAAAACCCTCCAAATAGTTGGGATTGAATTCTTAGTTGGGGATTGCTATATGTTAGGACTTGAAGAAAGCCGATTAATTATAAATATAAAAACCAAGTAGTGGTTGAGAATTTGATGCTATGGACAACAAATCCTAAAGAAATGTTCTTTTTTATTTGAATTCTCCATTGAAATCAGTTTCGTGATTGTATTTAAAACGCAAATACCCTATAATGGAGAACAATATTTGCCACTAATACATATAATTATACAATATAAACATCATCAAACGTGAAGAAATATGCAATTAATCAAAGCGATGAGAATTTTTCTGTCAACTTCTTATAATCAGAAGAAGAAAATCAAACTGACCATCTGGCAATAAAATTGGGAATCGTATATAAATATACAAAATTAATTTTTGGTTCTGTCTAATCAATCCTCTTAGCCATAGAATTCTTTCTACATATAGAATTTTGGTACTATAAGCTTAAACACCGCATTAATTGCATGTAATTTGGTATCGATCCCACCATAAACGGTAAGCATTTCAAAGTTGCGAATAAAGTTGCAGGAATAACCCAAAATAGGCACTCACACTAGCCAGTTGCTCAAAAGATTTACAGTCAAAACATGGTATGCCATGACACCACAATATTATCATATAGCCACATCTAAAAGCCTATAAATTTGCATTTTCATGATCACCAAGATAGAAGCATAGCCCCAAAAACTAACTCTTTAATTAGTAATTTCTTTCTATTATCCAATCCAACATGCTTCCAGAATATGAGTTCCAACACCATCAGCAACATCAGCAGCATCAGCTGCAGAGCTATGACATGAGGCAGCAGGAGGCTCAGCATCAGCAGAGATATGGGCACAGCAACAACAACATGCCTAGCTTTGCTTGCGCTGATTCTCGCTTCCTCAAGCACCACAACGGTTTCGATCGAAGCCAAACTCATCACCATCTCCAGGACGGTTGGAATAGTCCAAAGAAGCACCAAAATGGGTGGTCCTCTGCCTCTGCAAATTACCCCCACCATGTCTCTGTCTCTGGAGTTGGTGGTGGTAAGAGAATGCCTTGTGCTGCTCCAGGTTTCAATGGCTCACAGCAGTATCATGAAGCTTCAATGCTCAACAATGGAACGGGAAGAGCTCATGAATTCGAGTTTTACGAAGAGGTTCATGCTAATACTCCAGCAAGAGTGAAAATGCAGGAAATAAAGTTTGAGCAGAGCAGTTGGGATGATCATAATAATGGCTTCTATAACAGCTGCGATGATGATTTCGATGATGGTAAGTACTGGAAGCACAACAATGGCGGTTTCCAGAAATCATCATCACCAGCTGTGTGGATTGCAAAAGGGATATGAATGAAAATTAAAGACAACTAGTTTTTAACTTTTTTTAAGTGTGATATAATAAAGTTCCTGATCATTGGGGGTGTTGCTTCTGGGTTATTATATATGTATTGTGTACTACAATGCTGCCTGATGAACCAGACACTATAAATAATAAAAAAAGCTTTGATTTTCTTAAGCTATTGGATCGACTTCGAAATGTTGCAATAGTATTAAATTTTTAAGCCCAAAATTTAAAAAAAAATGTCGATTTTGCTTTTGCTTCTCTCCCGCTTTTTTAAAAGTGTTTATGGGAGAAATTAATGATTTTAGTTAAAAAAACTTTTAAAAGTCGTAAGCATTTTTAAAAAATTATCTAAACATATTCAGAAGCAGCGTTTGAATTTTAAAAATTATTTTTAGTTTCTTAGCAACCATGCTAAACAGAGCCTTTGTCATCCAAATTATCTGATTTAATTAGCTTTTAGATTAAGAGTTTTGGTAACAATTTTGGATATGAATTACATGTGAGTAATGGGATGTGCGGTGACAGAATTATTAATGGTGACTATAGAACATCTCTCTATTCACGACTTGGCCACAAAATTCGAAATGATTCATTATATTCAGCCAAAATCAAATATATATATATATATATATATATATATGTTTTTATATCTAGTCGCGGCATAATTTTTGATAATTTTTTACTTTTTATTTTTTGGTGGAAGCATAATTAAATAGTTTTCTGTTAGTTATAATTTTATGTTTGTAAGTTTGACATTTAGGCTTTTCATGATCGACATCCACTGAGATAGCTCCATAATTAAGATGTTCAATAAACGGTTCCTTTCATATTAGGCTTTTAAGAATATATAGACAAAGCATACGAGCCCTACCCTACAATTTCACCGAAAGCAACTGGTTTGCGATCTAATAGAATGTGAAGTTGGAATTCACTATATAAAATGATCTTATCCATCCTTTTGTAATCATGTGCCTAATTTGAGAGCATATATATATATATACACACATTTAGAAAACATAAACAAATTCAATTCAATTTCTGGAAGAATTTGTATTCGTAGATTTAGAGCATATCTAATGATGCTCTTTATTTTAAACAGTATCATTTTAAAATAAAGTGCATTTTGAAAAATTTTTAAAGAATAAAAAGTATAATTTTTTATCATCTCTAATATCACTATTTATAATTACTTTTCATTTTGTATTTCCCCATAAATAATTATTATTTATAGTTTTTATCTTTTTATTTATTATTTCTATACCGAGAGAGTATTATAAAATTATAATTAATATATTTAATTATAAGTATATCTAGAAAATTATAGAATAATAAATGAAGTTTGATATAGAAAGTGAGTTTAGCTCTCTATATTTGGAGAGTTAAGCTCCACTATTCATTTTAAACTTTTATTTTGAAAAGCTCATTGGAGCTATGAAAAAAAGTTATAACTCTTTAAAATAGAGAAAATGAAATTTTTAAAAAGTTTATTGGAGATGCTCTTAAGTCCTATTTTAAATAGTTTTTTAAAGTTAAAAAGCTATTTTTTAAGGCTCAAAAACTATCTATGAGAGAGTTTTGATAATTTTTTTAAAATATTTTAAACTTCTAAAAGAGATTTCAACCAAAGCTAATAAATTTTTCAGAAAATACTATTCGAGAAATAGAATAAGCCCCATTTATGTTAAAAACATAGGTGTTTGACACACAAGTAAATAAGTTTTTGTTAACTAAAAAATAATTTTTTTAAGTAATTTTAGAGAAGCTTAAATTTTAACTTTTTTAAATTTTTTTTTTTTTCAGCTTATACGGAAAAGCTAAACAGACCATTAAATACTCTTTGTTACTACCAATTTTTCCCTTACTATTATATTAAAATTCATATTATATAAAAAAAATGTTAGTTAAATAATTTATGTATAATAAATAAGGATTTAAAAGCACATTTGAAATTTTATTAACTAACAGTCTACTATAAGTTAATTTTTTAGAATGACAACAAAATAACCATTAATGAAAAGCTCTACTGTTAAAAGCTTTATTTGCATAAACTATATCAAACGGACTTTATGAAGCAAAAACAAAAATTATGCCAAATATAACTTTAGGAGTAAACACAATTAAGAATATGCTTTTAGATTCTAATTCCTATTCCATTTAATCTACTAATCCTTCTGAAATTTTTTGTGTCACATATATTTTCCAAAATTCCAAATTCGATCATCCTCATCATCATCACCACGTTTTACATAAGTGCTTAAGGTACAAAATATCCAACTTCAAAAGATCAAAAGTGGGTAAAAGAGATATTAGATTCGAATTTGTTTTCTTTCCAGTCAAAAAGATGCTAAACTTTTTTTATTTTTTTTAACTTTCTTTAAGACGTGTTCGGCCAAGAAGGTATAATTTCTCTCTATTTAGCTCATGGACGAACCAATTACATCCCAAACAAGTCTTGGATATTCCTCGCTTTATTGATTCCCTCATCTTCGAATATTAATATTCCAAATTTGAGTGAAGAAAACCAGTAGTGCTCTTCCTTTATCACATATGGTGGACACACCTTGGCAAAAGAGAGAATATATAATACATGTCTAAATATTCTTTAGTATTTTTTAAAATTAAATTTATTCATATAAGAGTTTCTACAATTAATTTGTGCAAATTAATATACTCTAGATTGAAAAAAATTACACATTTATTTAATTTAGTTAAAATTGACAAATTCTGTCAACTTTGAAATGCATAACACGTGACTTTCAAAATTAATTTTTTTATTATGCCAAATATTAAAAAAATTAAAAAAATATGAAAGAAAATTTGAAATTCATTTATGATTTTTCTTTCTATTTTTTTTATTTTTTTTTATTTTTGGTACAATTAAAAATAAAAAAACTAATTTTTATTATAATTTACTATGCATATGACTTCTAAGTTACCGAAATTCATTAATTTTAACTAAATTAGACTTAAATTGGACAAATATGTAACTTTTTTCAATTTAGAAAGTATCAATTTATATAAATTAATTGTAAAAAATTTTATGTGAATAAATTTAATTTTAAAAAATACTAAAGTGTATTTAGACCTATAATAAACTATATATATAGGACAAAGATTTCGTGAGGCACTTATAAAGAGGGACTCCCATCCACACCCTAAATGATACATCATTTTAAATATTTTAATTTTTAATTTTAATTTTTTAAAAATAAAACGAATCCAATACTGATTATTTTTTTAAACTATATATAAATCCCTTAATTCTGTTTGGGGATAGGAAAAAAAGTGAAAGGTAAAAGAAGGGAAAAAAAAAATGGAAGGACATAAAGTAAATTTTTTCTCATTTATGGTTAGATAAGAGTCTGTACGTATAAGGAAACATAAAGAGAAATTACCAAATAACTAATTTTTCTTTTCTTGTTCGGTTGTTTACAAAAATCACAGAAAAAACAAATTTGGGCACTGCTAGATTTATCAAATTGTAAACAAAATTTGTTTATTAAAATGATGTGACATGATATTAATAGTTGACAAAAAAAATTATATCCTATATTCATAGAAAGTGAATCCGATAAGATCATTTTGGTAAACAAATTCATTTCAAAAATTAAAAGCATCTTCAATATAAAATGTATGTAATTGTTGAATATGTAGTATAGAAATAAATATTATTTAAATCTATGTGTCATAAATGTACAATCAATTCAAAAATTATTCTTCAATGATAATGTAAATAAAAATTATTTATGGTTATTAATTAATTATATATTTTATTAAATATATTTAATTTTTCAACAAGTTGAATATTTTTAAAAATTTTACTTTTTAAAAAATTTAATAATATCTAAAAGAGTCTCTAAAAGTAAATATTCATATTTATAATGCAAAGCCGTATCAGCTCGACATTTATTATAAACATTACTATTAGAACACATTTTTTTTTTAAATAATGACTATATTTATTTATATGATAAATTAATTTAAACAGTATAATTCTATTGAAGATGCTCTAAGTAAAACTAGCATTATTGAATGTAAAAATTTTCTCCTTTATTATTTTCTCCCTCAATGTATATTCACTAAATTTATTTACTAAAACAATGCGGCAATATTTAATTAATTTGTATATTTTTTGATTTACTTCTCCAATTTAGAGTTTACTTGTTATAAATAACCAATAGTACGTAGACACATGTCATTTGATAAATTCTTTCAATAAATATCTTTGACAGAATAAAAACTTTAGTCTATAAAAGGCCAGCCGAACATAAGAGAAAGACAGAAACAAAAGATTACCAAAAAAGTTTAGTTTGGACCAAGCTAGCATAGAAAGCCTTTCAAGCTTTTGTCAACTGAGGAAACTAGGCTAGGAGATATGAATAGGAGAAGCGCCAAGAACGACAATCATGATCGCCGCCAGAAACGTCAAGAATGGGACGACAGCTCATCAAATGATAAGCTGACAAGGCAGTGCGATCGGTTCAATACTACTAGTGCAGTCACATCTTCTCCAAAACATAATCATCATCATCGTGTTTCGTTCGTCAGCGTCGACGACAGTGTTATCGATGACCGTCGTTACAATATTCATGATCGGTATGACGATGAGCGTGATTCGTTGCGTGTTAAAGAGAGGGCTTATAAAGAAAACGTTGATGCAGAAGCTGCGGAGTTCATTAAGACTGAGCATCAAATTTGGTGGAACAAAACCTATTCTTCCATCAATGACTAGCTGATCGATAAGAGCACATACATATTTATAATATTATGTATGTATGCATGTATGTATGTGTTTGATTATTATAAGTATGCCCATATCGATATTTTATAGGTAATATAGTGGGCTAATTTGCGTGTGCCTAGCTAGCTAGCTAGCTGACAAGTAAAACAGCAGCCTTTAAATAATGTCCAAAGCTCTACTATGTGATGGCTTTTGAAAAATTTGCATGTATATATGCTTTTTATTATATAAACCATGGTGTATCATTTCTCTTATAAATATTGGACTTAATTTGTCATCTTATATGTATTGTTCTTTTCCCTCTTTTACTCAATTAAATTGGACATAATCATTATGACCACTATTGAAGAATTAATCCAAAAATCATTAAAAAAAAATTGTATTTTAAAACCCTTATCAACTAGATCTATTAAATTGAATTATTTTAAATTTAATACTATTAAATTAGATTGCATATAATAATCCAGCCATATCCAGCTAAACAAACATGCCCTATACACACATATATATATATATTATTTATAGTTTTGCATTGTATAAATAGTTGTATATAGTGCTCCTTTAAGGTTGTACATTTAATTGTTTTGTGAAGGTGGAAAAATTTCCAAATCAGTGCTGGACCAAGCACAGGGATTTTAGCAAATGAATCATATGACAGATTTACATATTTACAACTTCCATGACATTTTTTATGGACATTTTATATCTTATTAAACCACAATTTAGTATTTTAAATTTGTAAGAAGTGGACTAAAATTTAGTTTTATATTTTAACGGTCATGGCTCATAAATTAAACAAAAAAAGTGGAAAAATCAAAAACTCTAAAATGTTTTACATGAACTTCATACCCAGTAGTGATCCATGCAAATTTTCCAACAACCGCCCTTTTGGGGTGTGTTTGACAGAAGGGATAAATGGGAGCCAATTAAATGGTGGATATATATGAATGAAAAAAAAAAATTCTTCTTTGGTTTGAAGGAAATATAAAACAAATCCTTCTAAATTAACCAAAAATTGATCTTTTAAAAGGTTGAAGGATTAAAGGAAGTAGAGAAAAATCCACTCAATAAAATGCTTACATTCATTTTTCTTTATTTAGTACATAAAATAATATTTTGTCAGTACAAAAAAACCTTTCTTACTTTATCTCTAAAATATTAAGCAATTAATTGGAAAAAAAATGTATAAATATTTACATATTTTCTATTTTCTGTTCTATCAAACACAGATAGATTCTTGAAAATTAAAAATAAAAAAAAAATAGAATAAACTGTTTAATTCACTTTTCTTTATTTATTAAATAATATGATATTTTATCAGTATAGAAACCTTTCTTAATTACTCTTTCTATCTCTAATATAATAAAACAATAAAATAAATTTATACATGCAACTGCATACATATATATATATATATATATATTCCTATTGTCTGTCTTGACAAACACGGAGAGGTTATATGAAAAAAAAAAAAAAAAGATAAACTTTATTTGATACATTCCAGTTTCCACCCCTCTTCCTCAATTGGAAAATAATATTTGAAATATTCACTTACAATTACAACACTTTTCAATTTCAAATTTTATGTAAGCATTAAATAAATGAGATTTAGAAAACACATTTTTCTGAAAACACATTCAACACGACACGTAGGCCCAACTTTTATTATGTACACCATTTTTGTTTTCTTCTTTTGCAAGAATTTCTATATACTCCTTAGAAATTTGGGTAGATTGGACGTATATCTAGGTGATATAAAATGCCTCAAAATTGGATTGACAATAAATTGGACCAGGATATTCAGCAAAAATATAAATTGAACCAAGACCCTACATTGTGCCTTGGTTTTTTGTGGATTTTTCTCAAAAGGTTTTTCAATCCTGATGTATGCAGAAGTTTCTGCATCTAGTACAGTCCCCATGACCAAGTAGAAACCACCACATATGGATTTCAAACTCTCAAATTATTTTGCATAATTTTCTTCCTACAAAACAAAATTAGTTTTGCAAAATTTTCAACATATTTTACTTTTTATTTTTTTTGGTTAATAACTAGCTTAAAGTGGTAACATTGAAAACCCATGTAAGTAAAATGAGGACAGTTAGAAAATTTTGAGCGGGACCAACATATATGTATAGAATCTATATAGTAATTTGTGAGTGGGAAGGCTTTATGAAATATTTTCCAGCCACAAAATGCAGGTTTACTGAACCATAATTTAGGTCAGACAAATCCTGCAGTGTCAGAATAAGAAAACCATCTTATTTCTGTTTGGTTGTGTGGGATTTGCCAATTCAAGAAGAAAACACGAAAACACAGAGAACAAGGTTTTCTACTGAAAATTATTGTCCAAAAACAATAAATTAATTAATAATTTCTTCTAAAACTAAAGCAGGTATCTCTCTGTTTCATTGAACATCCAATTTTGTAAGCTCTGCTTTTTGGAAATATTTTCCTAATAAAACAACCAAACATAATAAAACCCTTCAAAACCGTGTCTTCTTGAAAATTTGAGTACCTTTTTCATTGCCTTTGTCATCATTTATTTACCAGTAAATTGCATGGAAATTTATTCAAAAAACACCATTAATAAACTGTTTGAAACCTACTATAAACCCTTCATTCATGATTTTACATCTTTTAAAGCGCACATACACATGCAAAGCAGAGAACTTTCTCTAGTTTTCGCTCAAAAATAATACATGGAATTGAGTGGGGGGGGGGGGGGTGCTGGGGTTGAAAAAAAGAAGAAGAGAAAGTACCCAAGGCAAAAAGAAAAGGAAAAAGAAAAAAATTCTTTGAATTCCTTAAAAACTTTAATCCTCCATTTTTGAAACCCTTCTATTTTCTAATCAATAGAACGACAGAGAGGGCAAGTAGCATGTTTGTGTACAAACCACTTTTCTAAGCAACCCTTGTGGAAGAAATGCTTGCAGGACAACTCGCTAACTTCTTCATCAGCTTCAAATCCACATAGACAAACACAGCACTCCATTGAACCAAAACCAGAACCACCACCACGACAACGACGATGACCACTACTACTACTGGTTTTTGCTACAGTAATTGATCTGTCATGGCACAGAGACTTGAACTGGGTAATTGAAATTCTTCTCTCTCTTCCAATCTCTGAAAACCCATCTGGATCTTCTTCCATATTTTGAGGATTCACATTGGAACCCATAACTTGAAACATAGATTTCAACATGTTCTTCAACAGAGCTACTGATAATACAGTGTTCATTACTAGAACAGGAAGAACACCCTCTGATGCGCTTGGGAAGTTTGAGAGCCCCATCTTTTTTGTTTTTGCAGACCCAGTATTAAATGTAACTCAAAGATTTTGTGGCAAAAATTTAGTGAAAGATTTTGATGCAGAGAAAAGAGTCAGAGACACAGTGGCAGGAAACAAAGAAGCAAGTAATTTTGCTTCAAAAGCCCAACGACACTGACAGTGAGTGAACAACGTAAAACCCAACTTGGGCTAGGATCATAAATACATGGGGCAGATTCTAAGCACCAAATGTTAAGCATGGTTTAGACAGATAACCATGGTTGGGTTTATTTTAACACGTGGCGACACGTGTAAGGTGTTGTAGCAATAGTGATTGAGTTAATAATAAAAGCGGCAATATTTTTGTATCTGATGTAGACACGTGTCAATGTGGCTTTGCGATGACCAATAAGGTGTCGAAGTCTGGCAGAGGCAGTGACCTTTCAGTTTTGGGGGGTGTGGAAGTAATCTTGATTCCAGGAACCGAGTGGTGGAAGCCAATGATTTTGTGGTGCTAACTTTTGGGTGACCGAAAGAGTGGGGTCTACCCTTCAAAGCCCACCTCTGGAACTAAGTTACTTAGTTAGAGCCACCTAGTTCTTCGAGTGAGTTGTCCAATTTTAAATACAGAATACCAAACCAGTCTGATTTTGATAAAATCTTATTTATTCGATGTTATATTCTATAATTTGATTGTTTATTTTGTGTCTAATTGTTTATATTAGGCAATGTTTGGTTGCCGTATGTCGGCTCAGAAGGGATGAGATGTTGAAAAAAAGAAAAAGTGCACTTCTCTTCTATATTTTTTATGAAAAAAGAAATTGTAGAGACAGATAAAACCTTAAAAAATTTAAGCTTTTTTAAACCTTAAAAAGATAATAAACAAATCAAATAAGGCAATGAATTGTTGAACTAACAATGGGTTTAGCGATTAATAAATGAAAGAAAGTCATCTTTCTTTTCTTTTTTTTCTTTTTTTTTTCTTTTTTTTATGGAATAAAAACTTTTAAAAGACCAAAAGCAGAACATCATTTAAATACAGATTGAACGCATAGAAAAAGTGACTTGAAAATACACTAGCAGTCACTAAAAGTGGCAGACTTGGGGCTTTTTTCTTTTTTTGAAGAAAAATGGTGTTTGTCCCTATCAACAATGTTTTTCACTTTCTAGCCAAACACATGGAAAGCACTTTGAGTGAAATACATGGCGCATGCTTATGGTGTGCACAAAATAGATCTGAACTTTTTGTGATAGTGAAATGCTAAAGCCTACAGCTTCTATTAGTAGCAGGAAGAGAAAGAGGTGGCAAACAAACATCCCTTTCGCAGCATATTTAGGGGTCAAACCTTTCTCTTATCTCAACCGGACCCAATTCATCATCATTGCACAAGATCAGAATTCAGGCCCAATTACATCTATTTAAGTAGCGGTTATTGGTAATTAAGACATGGCTATCTTACATGCAACCAGGACTGATTCTGAAGGAATCTATTTTATGTCTGTGTTCTAAAAAAATTATAAGTCTAAAAATTGTGACTGTCAATTAATAATGTTACATTTATAGTGGATACTATTTTTTTTTTTGAATGTGAAATGCTAAGCAAGATGGTGGTGGTGAATCTGGTGATTGTGTACAGTCTCTCATGTTGCCTCTGTTCCCCTCTAATGAGTTGTCAAATTGGATCCCAATGACTTAAAATAGGCATTCTCCGCATTTGCCATACGACTTTGGAACATTGTCCACTCCTTCCTGCACCTTTCTCTAACCTGGCACCAGCAAATAGCCATATTAGCACACTTTCATTAACAATTACTCAAATTAAAAAATAAAATATATAAATATAAATTTGTTTGTCTGCATATGTTGCGTGTTACATGCTTTGTGAGAGAGAGGAGATGAATAGAATATGTAAAAATTAAGAATATAGGATTTGCATACCCCTTGCCAAGGTGCCTTTCCGCCATTACCATCGCCCTTGTAGAAGCAAAATTAAAAATAAAAATTAGCCAGAGTTTTATTCCAATATATAATTGTATGGTAATAATATGAGAAGCTACCTGGTTCCCGAGCGAGGGAACACTTTGGTGAACAATCCATTGACTATCTACAACTCCTATTTTCTCATAGGCAGGCTGTTTCAGGAAAAATGTACTATATGTTAATTAAATGTGGAATTTGAGGAATGATTGAAAAGGAACAGAAAAGTGAAAAGAGGATGAAGTCAGTTCATGCACCTCTACACATTTTCTAAGGGCAAAGTCAAGACCCCATCCGTGGATCAAGTCATTCTGCAATTAAAAAAGGAAAAAAGAAATAAATTAAACGTGCAACATGGTGAGAAAAATGATTGACAAACAGAATGAACAAGAATGTTTCACAAATAGATAAGAAAGCTCATCAATGGACAAGATTAGAATGACAAGTTTACCTGAATCATATACCACACACAGCGCCACGCATCTCGGGAAAACACTGGAGCCATTATCTCAACAAACCTGCATTAACAGTAAAGGCAAAAAACAAAAACAAAAATATTAAGAAAAGGAGCAATGAAATTTCATTGCTAACTAGAGAAAGCAGGAATCTAGGATCAAAGGATAGACTAACAACATGTCAATAACAACAACTAAAAAGCAAATCTTTAAAATCTTACGCTGCACAGGGGGGCAGATGTGGATCGGTGCACCAACCAGGTTTCTCCTCCGTTACTCTAAAATAAATTTACGGGGGTAAATTACAAGGCTAATAAAAACTCAAAACAAATTGAGTCAAATGATTCTCAGAAATTGTCCAATCATCATGCTTACTTGTGTACTTCACGATCACCTCTTCTCTTTGTCATCTGCCATGTTAAACCTCTGTTGGGTTCTAATCCAGGCTGCGAAATCTCCAAACCATGCTTCCTCACTAGTTTTATGTATCTGGAATTGCATTTAAAAACAGAGATCAGCAAAAAATAATTCAGCAGATTGAATCAAAGTTGAAGTCAAGAGCTAATGCATTATCAATACTCACTCTTCCGCATTAAAATGCTCAACTCCCAGGTCTTCATCCCAGATAAATATGTAGTCATATGGGGCCACAATATCAGGATGCAAAAATCGCTTAGCATACCACCTTCAAACAAAGTTTTGAAATGTTACAATTATACTCCATAAAAGTGGTTGTAAAGTACATGCATTTTAAAATTAGGAATAAGAGTTGGACAATAGCTTCTCACCATTTAGTCTGCTTTCGAGCACTCACATGAATAGCTCGCTTTGACCACTCAAATTCATCCCATTCAGTTGTTTGGCCATCATAATGAAATAAAAGAATTGTGAAGTTCTCTGAAAACTGTAAGAGAAGCATATTTAGTATGTACTCTCATAACACAAAGAGAGAGAAAGGGGGGAGAGTATGAAGAGAGTAATACCTTTTTCACTGCTGCATCAATATTCTTTTTCTGAGCATAACCAACAGTGAAGGTTACAAGGTACTTCGGTTTAATGGTTAAGTCCTGCAAAAAGCCAACTAGGTCAAATTCCATTAACAGAATGCATTTGACATCATCTTCAAATATGTAGTGGAAAGTGTTGGTTTCTGAAAATCCAGGTTGTGCAGACCTTAGAATGCATACCTCACTGGGCTTACCCCACAGTCTCCTTGGATAGAAGTCAGATTCCGCTTCAATAATTCCTGGAGCTAGTCTTTCTGCACCTCTAGGATTTGATGTATCCCAAATCTGGAGAAGACACAAGGATTGAGGAAAATGTGAGCTCTTGTCTAGGAAAATAAATGCATGCGTTTCATAGTGTTTTAAAATCAGATTAAGATACTGTTATCAAAGTTAAATAGGATGGTAATTATGATAAAATCATAATTAATAACCATGTAAACCTTATAAACTAGACATTCTACTGATGCTAATTTAGGGAAAGGGGTATACCTTCGATGTATCATTTGAATGAGTTGAGCTGCTATTAGTAGAGGACCAAGCATTTAGAATTGTTTGGGTGGAGATACCGGATTTCTTGTCCTCGATGTATGAGAGGTCAACAGTAGGAAGAAGGCTGGATGGAATATTCAGCTGCCAAATTATGGGTAAACGTTTTATAACATCTAAGTAAACCTTTCAAGGACTTAAACATTAAAAGATCAATAAAATAAGAAACTTAAAAAAGTTAAAAACAAAGAATGCAAAATCATAATTTGCATACCTTTGTTAATGATAATGTTGGGAAAGATACACCTACAAAGAAGCCAAAAACCACTCCAATAAAAGTTGTCACGATAAGCCTCATAGTCTCGTTTGGTTTTCTACCAGCTGCACTGCATTCATGAGCTAACAAGGTCAGATGTTATATTACATAAAAGTTGGTAATACATTTTGTAAGACCTCACTAAATTTAGAGAAGAAAAAAGGGTCTTTGAAATGGAAATAACCATCGAAAGATCTGAACCTGCGTGAAATGATTCCCATGCTATTTATAATCTTCTGATTATTCACGAAAAAATGAACTGCAATGTAGAACACAATGGATCATCTGCTCTATTTAACAGGTTTAGAGTTGCTAATTCTCCTTAAGAGTCGACGTGAGTCAAGTGACCCTCATGGAAGGAACACAAGACCTGCTGTAACATCATATGAGCAGGAATATCAGTTTTAAGTACACTAATTTAGTATTCAAAATGAAGATTCAGTCAAAGTACTATACTATCAATTTAAAGCTGCAATAGAGAATTAATTTATAATGAATTTCTTAACATTTTCAATAAGCATCTACATCAGAATGAAGCTTTCAAATGTGGTAAGATTCACAACTTATAACCCATAGTAGCTTCCCTAACATTACTCTCTCACAGAGTTGACTTTGAACTCTTTCTTTCTATTCCAAAATCTAGCAAATAAGAATACCCAGCTAACTATGCCACAAAGTTGACCTTTATATTGAAGAAATTGCAGACTATGAATTCTTAACCCTAGCAATTAGCGACTCTTTAAATACAGTCAACACAACCACGAGCAAGCAATGCTATGCTTTTCTTCCTCATTACCCTCTACTTGTAACCCTACAGAGCAAGCGATCATGTGCATCCTTTGACAATCACAGGGCGATACTGCAAACCAACTACCCATTCAAATTCTCAAACCCAGAACCTCCGCTACAAAGCAATCACGTGGTCACCATGATATGATATCTTAACCTCAGTTTTCATTGACAAAGCCCCCCTCATTTAGCATACAATAAAGACGGACAAACAGCTGTGGTTCCTTAATTTCAAAGGTTTGCAACGAAACTACCAAAAACAAAAACCAAACACTAAGTTACCTCCAACAACTAAATAATTAATATTTTCTCCGATATCTTCTAATAGTATTTACCATCACATATGTCATTCCGTATCGTGAATCTCGCAACTCATGATAGTGTGAGACAAAACAATAAAAACAAATTCAAACTTAGTAAACATAAACAAAAATTAAATAATTTTTTTTAAGAAAATCATATTGTTCAGAAGCAAGCATGATCAAGTGGGTGTAAAAATATAAAGAAATATAAAATTCAATTGCGAACCTTAAGTTTAAAGTTGATTGGATACTAAGACAAAATGTAAACATAATTAATAAAAAAGAAGAAGAAAAAGAAGAAGAGTAAACCCCGAAAGTTAAATAGTTATATCGGTTTAGCTTAATGGAGTCCCATTTATTTAATATTTTCTCAGCTGCCAAACAGAGAGAAAAACAAAAATTAAAATGGAAGTGAAAGTGAAAATGAAATAAAGAAAATACCTCAAGAGCTACAGCAAGATCTGGAGGAAGAGAAATCTTTATGAAAGCCAAAAATCACGAGAAAAAACCCTCAAGTCGTCTATTAAACGGAAATCGGAGCTCGAGATCGTTGAAAGAAGTGCGTGATCGGCCAAATAAGGTAAAAGAAAAAAGAAAGAGAAAAAGCGTGTTGTTGCAATAGAAAAAACAAAAGGCGCATAAACAGCAGCAAGCAGTTTTTTTAGGCAGCTAATAATTACGATTTGTCAGATTTGATTAGTTGTATCTCTATCTATTTCTCTGTCTAAACGAACAATTTTAGCCTCCTAAACACAAAAACAGATCATCCTCCTCTTCTTCTGCTTCTTCAACTTCTTCTTCTTCTTCTCCGCGATTTCAGAAAATCTGCCTGCGCGTCTCAAGCCTGGAGGGAAACGCACAAAAGGGGCTTTTTGCAATATACAAATTCACTTTTTCCTGCCAAACCAAATATTTATATAATGTATCAAAAAAATGTTTTGATTAATTATAGAGTAATGGAATTTAATAAATTAAGGAATCTGACAATAAATCCAGTCGTTTTACTATTTATTATTGTAGAAAATAATAATAATAATAACTTTCTTTGAAGAAAAATAAATACTTTACAGGTACTGTGCGCACTATTTGGAGTTTTATGGAAAGTGTGAAAGAATGTGATTCCTCAGCGAGTCAAAATTCTCTTGACTTTATAACCAAGATATAAATAGAAATAATCGAAAATTACGATAATAATACAATAAACTATTAAAATTTGAAACGCTTATTAATTTTTAACTCTGCTTATATCTTTCTCTTTTTTTTTTTAAATAAACGGTTATTAATAATAAGAAGTTATTATTATTATTATAATAATAATAATTAGAGTTTAAATGCTAAAATATTTAACCAATAAAAAATAAAGAAAGTGAATAACTGAAATTCGGCAGTGTGCATTTTCCTGTTTGGCTGTGTAACAGTCAAAAGAGATTCCGTAGGATGGTTCTTTTCCGTGGGGTTTTAAAAACATAATAAATTATTTTGTTTTACAATTCTTTTTAAATATTATTCTTTAAGTTAACATAAACAATTGCCTAACAAGTGAATCTATCCAGAGATTAAAAAAATATATTTATTTATTGGTCATTTCCCAAAACTTTAAATTCGACCAGAAAACTAGGGATGACAAAGGGTCATATCAGCTTCTCCCGTATTGTGTTTTATAGAAAATTTTCACTTCTGTCTCTATTTCATTCTTTGTTTATGTGCAAGTTTTATTATTTTTAAAATTTTAATTTATAAAAAATATTTAGAATTTTGAAATGTTTATATTTTCATTTCAAACAATACAAAAATATAAAAATTATAAATAAATATATAAAAATTAATTATAAAAAATTATTTTTATTATATAATATAAACATAACATAATAGAACAGAAACAATATTTTTCGTCTTAGCTTCCTAACAAATTTTTTTACCTCATTTCGATTTCGATTTTTTCTTCAGCTGAAAATTTTCAATCCCATTAAAATTGAATCCGCATCAATCGGAGAAAACAAAGCAAATTGGCATATTTATACAAAACAATATTTATATTATGAAATTGCAGCATCTTCTTGGACGGACCTACACCAAGCTCTTGTGCTCTCTCTCTTTGGACAAAAATAGCAGAAAAGAAAAAATGAAATAAGAAATGTCTTTAACATCCCTTTGCCCAAAAATTTAATTAAGCATTAATGTGAAAATTTTTGATAAAGCTAGTTGAAATAGAAAAGAAAAGAAAAACTTGTTAATAATTATTTATAGTGTGGAAATGTGAGAAAATTAGAAAAGTGATAAAATTGAAGGGCTGGGATTGTGCGTGGAAAATGGAAATGGTCGTGGCAACTACGTTTTGAGTTTGACCCGACAAGTCTACAAAGTCTCCTCCGAGTATAACAAGGCTGGGAATAGGCTACGTGCCATTACACCGTAAAGAACGGTAATAAGCCGGCGCAGATCTTCCTCTAGACTTGACTGCTGCCTTTTCACGTCACGCCACGTGGTGTCCAACTACTAATTTCAAACTGAAACTAACATTCTTTTTCCTTTTTTATTAAGCATACCACCCACCACAATATCCTCTATTTTCCCCATAATTCTTTCATATCTTATTATATAATAATAATGATAATTAATAATGTGGAATAAACCATATGCCCTTGCAAAAATATTTAAATTTCGAGAGCCTTGAGTGCAATACTAACAAAGTAGGTCTGTTGGTTTGGTTGACCATAGAAGTCGCTGACTTGTAGAAAACTCTTAACCTGGCACACAGAGAAAAATACATTAGGTTTTTGGTATACGATTTTGGGAGGTACATTGCACGTCTGCTTTGAACGCGTAGATGAGTTTGGCAAGAATAAACCAATTGAATTATGAAGCACACAAAATTTGGTGGTTGATTGAACTGGTTGAGGTCCGCTAACAGCGACTGGAGTTGAATTGGGCTTCATTTTTATGAGGCCCAGATGTGCAATTCCTACGCGTCCCACTCCCATTGGAATATGAAGCTATTTTCTATTTCATTCACATTTCCTAACGCAGAAACAAAAGGAATGTACGGCAATCAAGTAGAAAAAGATCCTGCAGCATATTCTTACAGAAATTCAGTGCAACTTTTACAAGATTTCCGGGGGACAATCATTTCTCTTCATGTATTACACTGTGCACACAGCAATATGAGATAAAAAACAAACTATAAGATAACACCCCAAATTGCATACTATGGTACCCCGCACCCCACCGCACTTCTTTTTTTCTTTTTCTTTTTCAGTTCCAAACAAAAAACAGGATTTCATTGTAGTATGATACTATGATCTCTATCTTAGAGTTAGGAGAAAAAGAAAATATATTACAACAGCATCTGTGAAGGACTATCAAAATCGGATGTCAAAGGAAGCCAGAGTTCTACACGGGTTCCACCTGCTCCAAGGGCAGCATCTTTCATCCGAGGTGAGATGACTCGGACAACACAGCCATAACTCTCAAGAATCTCACGTGCAACAGTCATTCCAGCTACAAAGTTCCATGTCATGTTGTCTTCGACCATTTCATCCGAACAGAGATCTGTTCCAAATGGCATGAGGGAATGCATCTGTGTCTGAATGCAAACAAAACAGCGATGTAAAAATTCATTTTTGTGCGTTTAATACAGCCAAAATAAAATTAGAATTAATCTCAGCAAAAGTTGAATGTTACAATCACCATATAGTGCATATCAGGCCCATCATCATTGATTACTACAAGAGCACCACCTGCTGGTGCTCTCATTGACACAATTTCAACCTTTCCCCCAACTTGTGTTCTCAACAATGCACCCTCAATCAAATTGCTTAGGGCCTGGCGCAAAGCAGGTTCTTCTATCGCAACTTCCATAGATTGTATTAGTTCACTCAGTTCTACAGCACGTTGCTGCTTATGAGCAAGGGGATTCACAGCCTCGACCAAGTCAACTAATACGTCAGAAACATTGCACGGTCTTCCTGACGAAATTTACAAGAGTAAGAAAATGACAATTTAAATCTAAAGAAACACGATTTCGCAGTTAAGTCAACTTAGACAATTAAGAAACTTGTTTGCTACATACTAGCACTACATGCTCAATGAAACTTGCACAACAATTTTGTAATGTCTGCCACCTATACCTCATGCAACAAAATTCTACTTAGGCCTAACCTACCTAATTCCATGTTGATGTAGAGGCGCAAGAGCAGGAGGTGGCATAGGCATCTCTATATCCTTGGCTGCAGTGCTTAAGGAAAGTGGTTCACCTGGATTTTGGAGACTAGTGCCAGACCCATCTATTGTAAAACTTGAATTGGGCATCTTCTTCAATGTTTCCTCATTATAGTGAAGTATATTAGCCTAATATTACAAGAACATTTCAGAGAGTTAGATGTTTCTTTCTATATGATGAAAGTAATAGGCAACATCGACATTAATTGAATCACTGTGTTTCAAAATTTAGCATCATCAGCAGTCTTACAGGCTGTTATTGTAGCTGAAATACTGGGGTTGATTGGGAAGATGACTAAAATAAGAACGTCATAGTCTGGAGCAAAGTATATTAAAAGCGCGCACACACACACACACACGTCATAGTCTCCATATATATATATATATATATATAGAGAGAGAGAGAGAGAGAGAGAGAGAGAGAGAGAAAAATGAGCAAACCTTAGTCATGTAAACGGCATCTTGAAGCTGTTGGAGAGTGTCTCTCATACGGTCACCTTGTGTCAATATGTCTTCAATAATATCAAATGAAATCTACAAGAACGTATTGGTGCAATATGTAACACTAACTGAAATAGAATAAACTAAAAAACAAATTAACCACAGATGTCCACAAACCTCACCTCAGTTCTCTTCGTGTGAATAGATAACATCTTGCTTAAAGTCCGGATGCTAGAAAGAGGACCACGAATCTGGAAGAACATAAGATCATAGAAAAATTAGAATCAGCCTATAACTTAGACTTAAATGGCCAACTGCAACAAAGTGATCAAGGCGTCCTGCCTGCTCAACTAGATTACTCATCCTGACATTATTCTGCCATGTGGATTGCTGAAGTAACATTGCTTTCTGCGGAAGAATAAGCAAGCTATTTAAATTAATAAAGACCTTTAGAAACACAGACCTAAATTATCAACATAGTAGATGGTTTAAATGTTCAGACAAGCAAGCAGAGTTAACAGAAACCAGTCTTCCATAGAGAACAAATTACAAAAGATGAAAAAAAAGGGAAATTCTGAAAACTAAGGTTACTGTCAGCAAGCAACCACAAGCACCTGTGCAAATCCCTGTTTTATAATGGCAATTTAGCAGTACACACTCAATAATATTTTTCAAAAGAATCAATTACAATTATAAGACCAAGATGCAAATACAAATCAAAGAGACTCTTTGTTTCTAATTTGTTATAAAACGTAGCAGACACTCTTAATCCTCTCAACTATTTGCATATATGCAACCAAGTTTTCATTTTTTTATTTTTTATTTCAGAAATAACCGTAGTTTACCTGATCCATAACATATGCCACGGCCAGAGACCGAGAGATGTTGATAGCATTGGATTTCTGCTCAGCAGTGAACTTGTACATTCTCATTGACTCGTCCTCTGAAGTTTGAATATCCCACGATTTCACATCAGTGTCCAAAGACCAAGCATGGGTTTCCTCTGTACCTGAGTGATGTTTCATATCACGCTCTTGGCCATGCACAATCCCCTCCTTTGGGATTTCCATCCCCTGAAACTCAGCAACCAAGAAACCAACCAAAAATGGGTGTTTCACCATCGGGAAAACCACAGCTTTGTTATCAGGTATAAATTCCACCTACAAAATTGAATCAACATCCGCAATTAACTCCGAATATAGGGTAAATGGGAAACAACATACTAGTCAAAATCAAAAGTAGGTCTTTCATGAATCACGTAACGCAGGAGTTGAAATCAAAGTGTCATACTTGTTGATTGGAAAGCACAGCTTCTGCGGCGCGTAAACCGGTGGGAATGCTGAAACTACCAACTAATATCACAATATCAGCCGCATTCACTCTAGGATACGCGGTAACTCGACGCAGCTCCAAACGGTCCATTACATAGCTACCAGCTGGTCTTACATACACCTATCACAAAATTTTCCTCGTAACTACATAATTCTCTATAGAATCTACTATAACTTTCAATTGCGAATCGATTTCCTTCTTTGTTATAACGGAGGCAAAGAGAAAGCGCCAACTAACCGAGAGTTGAGCATCGGGATCGACTATCCGGCGAAAGAGGTCCAACTGTTCGACGCAAAGCCTCTGAAAATCGGAGCTCGGGAGCACCAAGCCACTCTTCCGATCCTTCTCGATTCTCTGCATAAACTCGACGGGTGAGGTTGAAGCACTGCGAATTGCCGACGCCACGGCCGAGGCCGAAGAAAGCATAGCCGGTTCCGGCTCCACATCAGAGCTGACGTGGCGTAGAGCTTCGGGGCTAGGGTTAGGATTTTGGAGAGAGGAAGAGGATGAAGAAGACGAAGAATGCGAGCTGGTGAAGCGGAGAGGTCTTCTCTGAGTGGAAGTTGCGGGATCGGGGAGTTTGTGGGAAATACGTGAAAAGATAAGGGCAGAATTGGGATTTACAGGGGGAGAGAGACGAGGGTTTTGGGGAGTAATTGCAGAGAGAAGCATTTGGGAAGAAGATGGACGTTGGTTTGAGACACTGAGTGGACGAAAAAAAATGTCTACATGCCGTTACAAAGCGAAAACCAGTGGGGTCCATTACCCCTCAAGAAACGGTGCCGTTTGATTGCAAAACACAGAGAAAAAGAAAAATAAAAAATGAAATTCCTGTTTTTGGCTCCAACTAAAACCAAGTGTAAGATTCAATTCAAACTATTTGACCAAGAATCTAATCCTAACGGCTCGCAGCCATAAATGTGTTCCTTTTTGACTCCTTAACAAACAAACCAACCCTAACTACCTTACCATCTTTGCTCCACTCTACCACTCCAACAACTATTTGTATTTCACTTCTTTCTTTCTTTATAGCCGTTGGAGCCTAAAGGTCTTTCTCTCAAATCACAGAGAAGAAGGAAGAAAATAAAAATGGTGACGAGCACAGAACCCTCTGTTTCATGTACCAACTCCAGTGACGCCATGGCTAATGATTCACCTGGTTCTTCTACTTCTCTGAAGCGGAAACGACCCCCAATGATTGAAATTCCAAACGTCTTGCAAGAAATTCAAACCGATAGGCTCCAAGATCGATTGCAGCACAGCAACGCGATTTGTTTCGAGGGGGTTGGAGTTGGGGTTTTCTCCCTCAAAGGCAAGAAAAAATTCATGGAAGATACACACAAGATTGTAACTTGTATGCAAGGAAACTCCAACAAAGTAATTTTTTTTTCCCCGCTTTTTGAATTGAATTGGATTTCCTTTTTTTCTTTTTTTGGGATGTTTTAGTGATGTGGATTATTGGTAACATCAATGTGCAGAGCTTTTTTGGCGTTTATGATGGACATGGTGGTAAGAAGGCTGCGGAATTTGTAGCAGAGAATTTGCACAATAATATTCTTGAAATGATGGAGAATTGTATGGAGAAGGAAAAGGCGGTTAGAGCTGGGTTTCTAAGAACAGACCAGGATTTCTTGAAGCAGGTAGTTTCCAATTTTGCTGTCCGATTTCCAAAATGATAGCTATAGCTTCTTCTGATGCACAAGATGAATTTCTTGTAAAGCTTTTCAAAATTAGTTTAAATTGGATTCCTTTGTTTTTGAACATTTACGTCAAATTATGGTACTCAGATCTGTATGACATTTTCTTTGTAATGTTGGCAAGGAATTTTTGCTTATTGCCATTAATGGTTTCTTCAATGGGTTATATCTGTTCTTGGTCCATTAAACCTGCCGTTTAATTTTTCTGTAACTCAATTTAACAGGCTGGATGGGTTGAATGTTGTAAAGTACGTTTTTATAATTGCATGTTTAGTTTAAGGACTCGGTCATATTTCAACTCAATTATACTTTTTAGTCATGACTGTATCGGTTGGCTATAAGAGTCCTGCTTCTATTCCTGACCAATGTACTTTTCACCGTATTTAAATCAGCATGCTTGATGTATTTTATTTTTATTTTTTTTACTAATGTAGGATTTAGGTAGTGGCGTCTGCTGCGTCACGGCCTTGATTGAAGGGCAAGAGGTTGTTATTTCGAATTTGGGAGATTGCAGGGCTGTTCTTTCTAGAGATGGAGTAGCCGAAGCTCTTACAAAAGATCACCGAGCGGATCAGGAGGATGAAAGAGAAAGAATAGAGAAAAAGGTACTATTTTATCAGAATGCATATCTTAACTTAGGTTGTAACATAGGAGAATCTTGAAATGACTTTGATGTTATTTTTGATATTTTTATTTTTATTTTTACTTAGGGATAATTTTTTTTTTCCCCGCTTTTTGAATTGAATTGGGTTTCCTTTTTTTGGGATGTTTTAGTGATGTGGATTATTGGTAACATAAATGTGCAGAGCTTTTTTGGCGTTTATGATGGACATGGTGGTAAGAAGGCTGCGGAATTTGTAGCAGAAAATTTGCACAAGAATATTCTTGAAATGATGGAGAATTGTATGGAGAAGGAAGAGGCGGTTAGAGCTGGGTTTCTAAGAACAGACCAGGATTTCTTGAAGCAGGTAGTTTCCAATTTTGCTGTCCGATTTCCAAAATGAGAGCTATAGCTTCTTCTGATGCACAAGATGAATTTCTTGTAAAGCTTTTCAAAATTAGTTTAAATTGGATTCCTTTGTTTTTGAACATTTACGTCAAATTATGGTACTCAGATCTGTATGACATTTTCTTTGTAATGTTGGCAAGGAATTTTTGCTTATTGCCATTAATGGTTTCTTCAATGGGTTATATCTGTTCTTGGTCCATTAAACCTGCCGTTTAATTTTTCTGTAACTCAATTTAACAGGCTGGATGGGTTGAATGTTGTAAAGTACGTTTTTATAATTGCATGTTTAGTTTAAGGACTCGGTCATATTTCAACTCAATTAAACTCAATTATATTTCATCCTTCTATTCCTGACCGATGTACTTTTCACCGTATTTAAATCAGCATGCTTGATGTATTTTTTTTTATTTGTTTTTACTAATGTAGGGTTTAGGTAGTGGCGTCTGCTGCGTCACGGCCTTGATTGAAGGGCAAGAGGTTGTTATTTCGAATTTGGGAGATTGCAGGGCTGTTCTTTCTAGAGATGGAGTAGCCGAAGCTCTTACAAAAGATCACCGAGCGGATCAGGAGGATGAAAGAGAAAGAATAGAGAAAAAGGTACTATTTTATCAGAAGGCATATCTTAACTTAGGTTGTAACATAGGAGAATCTTGAAATGACTTTGATGTTATTTTTGATATTTTTATTTTTACTTAGGGAGGATATGTGGAGATCCATCATGGAGCATGGAGAGTCCATGGGATACTTTCTGTTTCTAGAAGCATTGGAGATGCTCATTTGAAGGATTGGGTGTTGGCTGAGCCTGATACGAAGATCCTACGGCTGACTTCAGATATGGAATTTCTTGTTTTAGCCTCAGATGGACTGTGGGAAGAGGTGAGACAGAAATTTCATAGAGAAGAGCTTTATGCAAAAAAGAGCAAAAAGAAAAATGAATGCTAGTTTTTGAAGATTTGCTAGGAACTGATGTATTTGCAAACTGTAGCTTTTTCCACTGCTCCTATAGGATTATATGTCATTCTTTAATATTGGAGTAATTTTGCAAGTCTTTCTTTCTTGCATTCATGCATCTTTTGTTATCTAGATCTAGCTGATATCATGCGTCATGTAAGTAATCAAAGATGGAATAGGTTTGTTGTTAATTCATCAAAGCAAATGCATGACTAGAAAATATAGAAGGTATATTCCCAGTGCTGAAGATTCTCCATCCAACTAGGTTATTAATAAATTTGAAAATGCAGTGTCATTGTACTTTTTGGCCTGAAGTTAAAACTTGCTTCAAGTTTCTGGTACATTTAACTGCTGTTACATGAACTTGAAGATTCCGATTTTACATAATTGTTTAACTTTCTATTGACTTCTTTCCTAGGTTAGCAACCAAGAAGCAGTTGATATTGTGAAACGGTTATATCCATTTGAAAAAATTTTGGGATCCTCTTTAGATTGTCTGACAAGTAACGATGATGACCTTGGATGTGTTAGCATTAGTCCTTCATCAAAGTTGCGGAGGATTTCTTTGGTTAAGCAATCCAAAGGGATGAGTCAGTCTCCAAACTACAAGAAGACCCTTAATTGCTGGAAAGATTGTGAAAATATATTTGTGAGTGAAGATGAAAGTTCTCCATCGAAGTCACGAAGAATATTACTGGCCAAGCAAGTCACGACGAAGATCGAATCTCCAACTAAAGAGAAAAGTGACCATAAGAAGAGACCTACATCCGTTGGACTCATGGATGGGTCCTCAGGAGATTCCTTCAAAAATAGTGCTGATGACTATTGTAGTGTCAATGATAGTCCATCAGCAAGCATACGGAGGATTTTGCTACCAAGAGGGATGGGCGAGTCTCCAGTCTATAAGAAGAACCTTAATAGCTGGAAAGATGGTGAAAATGAAGGTCCTCCATTGAAGTCACAAAGAATATCATTGGTCAAGCGAGTCAACAGAAAGATTGAATCTCCCACTAAAGAGAACAGTGGCTATAGGAAGATACCTGCCTCTGGTGGACTCGTTGATGCTTGTAAGGAGCTTGCAGACCTTGCTGTGAGTAGGGGTAGTTTGGATGATATTACTGTGATGATAATTGATCTAAATCACTTCGGGTGCAACAGCACACGTGGTGGGTTAGCCTAGGCCTGATGACTAGAAGTCTTGCTCTGGCAGTGCACTTTTCTTCTGTATATAGGAAGGAACCCTGCAGAAAGCTATACCAATCGATGCAGGGTCTAAGTCTTGAATTATAGATGCTTATGCAGAAAGCTTCCTGATTAGATTCTTTAACTGCCAATGTTCCAGAAAGATGAACTTTTTATCTTTCTTTCTACTAAAGCTCAAGGATGGTGCTATTGATCACTTTCCTGCAAACTGACTCGGATTTTGACCAGGACCACCACCACCACTTTCGTTAGTGCTTCTCCGACCATTTTGATGTATGTATGTCGCAGGACTTTGATCTATTTTAGTGTTTTTTTTTCTTTGATGATCAATGCAATTTTAATTTGCGTTTAACCATTCATTAGCTTACTGCCATAGCCCCAAGAGAAATAAACAGAACATTCAGGTTTGACATTGTATATGACTTATACCAAGAACAGAGTTATTATATGCATATAATTTTTCACTTACAGATGGAGTAGCAAAATAAAATTTAGATACCATAATTCTTATGAGTTTCTTTGTCCGAGGAATTGTGGTCCATGGTGGATAATCTAGATCTATAGCATTTCTATAATGCACTCCACCTTTCTCAGATTGATATTAATACAAAGTTTTTCCATAAAAATAATTATCAAGGCTTTAATTGTGTTGCTAAGTTGATTTTGATGTAAGATTAAGAACTTATTAGTAATTTATTTTGCTCCATTAAATTATTTTATGTTGCAGTTATCAGCATCTGGGGCTTTTTCACCTTTCTCTGGTAGTTATCAGTCTACTGTCATCCATGTTAAAAAAAAAAAAAAAGGAAAAAAAGAGAGAGAGAGAAGTGAGAATTATATACTATATATATTTTTTCTTCCGAATAGTTATATTCAAACTCAACAGCAGTGACTGTCTAAAAAAAAAGGAAAACTTAACTGCAGTGAAGACTTAAGGGTGGACCATATAAGGTACAGAAACCCCAGATTCCTCATTTTTTTCTGCAACTTTAACCCCGAGATTCCCTGCTTCTTTATAATTTCTCACGGCATCTCCACTGTAAAGTTCAATGATGAAGAGGAAAAAGCCCCAGGTAAAAAAATAAAATAAAAAAATTACAGATTTATCTTATGCATAGATTAGAGGGAAAATTACTATGACCTTCACATTGTAAATCTAAATTCTTTGTGTGTGTAATATCCATCATTAGTCTTTTCTTTTTCTTTTTTTTTCTTTTACCCCAAACCCACGTGCTTCTTCGATGCCAGAAAGACTCTTCCTTCTTCCCACATGAAAAGCTTTCTTTTTCGGGTACACCATCACATGAGCTTCAAATCAGATGAAAAAAAGGGATTTGTTTGCTTTTTACCATGCATGAAAAAGATAGTTTTTATGGGGATAATACTTGTCATTGAATCCAAACTCACTTTGAAGAAGGAAAAAAAAAAAAAATTGGGTTTTGTTAAAACGAGAAAGGCATAACAGATTTAGAAGCTTACACGGCTTGCTAGAATATAAAAATATCTTAGCTCTTCCTCCTCATTTCTCATCCTTCCTCTGCCTTCAAAACTCTCAGTTTGGAAGTTTGGGTTTTTTTCCTTTTCATGCTCATATGCTGCTGCCTAAAAATCTTTATCAGTCCAGCTTGATCTTACTTTACTAAGTCCTCCATGTTTGTCACTGCTTTTATGTTCTGGGAAGTTTGACAAAAAAACCATCTTCTTCTTTACAAATCCAATTAGTTTCTGTTCATTTTATAGAAAATAAATAACCATGCATGATTCAATAGTAATTCCTGCTTGTTTTACATCCGGTGAGCGGCCAATTGATGAGCCATCTACTATGATCAGGTCAGGACAGAGTGCATTCATGTCAGTGTATCGAACAAAGATTGCTGGTCAATGTCGTCTGATCACCATTACTTGGTGCAAGAACTTACTGCTTCATGGCTTATCAGTCTCAGTTCAAGGACAAGATGAAGACGAGCAGTATCGATGCAAAGTTGAGCTAAAACCATGGTATTTTTGGAGGAAACAAGGCTCCAAGCAATTCAAAGTGGATGGAAAAGCAGTTGATGTTGTATGGGACCTGAAAGCTGCGAAATTCAACAGCGAGACAGAGCCGCAATCTGATTACTATGTTGCCATTGTTTGCCAAGAAGAGGTTGTTTTACTTGTTGGTGATATGAAGAAAGATGCTTTCAGAAAAACTGGTTGCAGACCATCACTGATAGAACCTATTTTGGTTTCAAGGAAGGAACATTTATTTGGTAAAAGAAAGTTCTGTACAAGAATGAAATTTCATACGAGAGAGAATTTTCATGAGATTATGATCGGATGCAACAGCAGCAATACCAGCAGCACAGATCAAAATGGGTTTGATCCAGAATTGGAGGTGAAGATTGATGGTAAACCAGTTCTTCATGTTAAGCATCTTCATTGGAAATTTAGAGGTAATGAATCGGTTTATGTAAGCAAAACTAAAGTGGAAGTTTATTGGGATGTTCATGATTGGCTGTTCAGCTCTGGTTTAAGGCACGGTATGTTCATATTTAGTCCAGAAACTTCATCATCATCATCATCATCAGATCCATCATCAGCTCCCCTGTCAACATTGATAAACACAGAATCAGGAAATGGTGGTGATGAAAACGTTGATGGGTCATCTAGATTTTCCTTATTTGTGTATGCTTGGAAGGTGGAGTGAATTATTGGCGTCGGACATAATTGGTTCATTGATTAGTCATTGACAATGAATCATGAAAAAATTATCATCAGATTAAAAGAGGAGGGATCAGACAGTGGATATTATGCGTTGGTTGAGGCAAATGAAAAAGTTGACCAAACACATGGACCAAAGGAGAGCGATAGAGTAGAAGGGAGGGACATGGAGGTTTGCTAGCTGGAACTGATTAAGTAATATGGACATGATTGGACAAGTCGGAATGGATCACATATACATGCCCACAAGTTTATCCAATTGTGCCCATTACCCACCATTAACGACTTTATAATTGCTTTATAATGCCAGTATGGACATTGCTATATTATCTATTTTCTTTCTTTTTTTTTTTCTTTTTTTTTTAAAATTCCCCTCAATGTAAGTCTGTTGATAAATAAAAACACTTGGTCTATATATATAATTGTTTGCACTGTAGAATTTGCATCTCTATAGCTCATGATCCAATGTTAATAATACCAACTTAATGTTGTACTTTTTTCTTTTTTTTGGTAAAAAACTTAATATTGTACTTTTTTACCAAAAAAAAGAAAAAAGAAACCTTCATGTTGTACTTGGACTTTTGACAATCTATTTACTTTAGAAGTTATTACATTCACTTTATTTTTTTATTTAAAAAAAAAAGTTTAATAATTTACATCTATACCAGAAAAGTTTTGAGTTTGAAATACCAACATGAAATTTTTTTTTTCCACTCAAAATTAGTACTAATATTAATAGTCATGTAAGACGTCAAAAATTAATTTTATCTGGAAGTTGTCACTGAGAATATTTTAATTAATTAGTTAAATTGCATTTATATTATTTTGTCCCCATAAACCATTGAAACTGTAATTTGGAGTTTTTATGGGTATCATAGTCCCATAGTCCCATTCCTACTTTTGTTATCCCAAATGTAGCAAACCACTATTTAACTATAGTATTTTTATTTCATATTTTCCATATCCCATGCTTAAAAATGCATTTTTTTTCCAATATAATCAGTTGTACTGTATAATCGAGAATAACGTCGTCTATAAATAAAATAATATTGTATGTAAATAAAGTAAATATATATAATGAAGTAAAAATAACAATATTATTTTGTTTACAAATAATACTTTTTTATGGAGACAATATAATTTTATTTACAAACAATGCTACTTCTATTATTTTAATTAAAAAAAATTTCATAACTCATAAAATCGGACAACAAAATAGAAAAAGAGATAGAATTTACCATAAAATAAATATATATATANTATATATATATATTTTTAAATAATAGCACTGTTGTATTCTAAACTATAACGGAGTTTGAACATTAGTTTTTACATTATATTTTTCTGATAGTGTATTCCGAACTAAATAGAAAGTTGCACGACTGGTCTTTTGCACGTGACCTTCGGACAGGAGTAAAAATGACATTTTGGGTGTGATCTCTCTGTTACTTCATCAAGTTACATAGCTTCGATTTCAGTTCAACGAAAAATGGCTTGAGTTTGCAAATCAGGTTTCTTTTGAAAACAGTTGCAGAAATTTTTTCTTCCTAATGTCACTGCAAACCTTTTTGAAAGAAACCCTACCCCTTAATTTTTGCAAACGTTCCAATTGTGTCTCAGCAACTTCCAAGTCTCTGCCACCAGAAGCAAGCCTAGGAGCTTATTGTCAGAGACGACGAAGAGGCCAAACCAAAAGGGTTTGTGAGGGCTAAAATAAGCCTGTTTCAATTTGATCATTCGGAACCCTTTGGAAAAGTTCTAGGTGTACAACTAATTTCTCCTTGATTACCCGATATTTTTTTTTTTACCATTTGCTTTTTGTTTTCATTTTTGTGGCCCAATAGCTTATATTTTGTGATGTTCATATTTGTACTGTGAATTTGATATATTTTTTTGATGAATCATTGCATTTAGCACAAAAAAACCTCTAAAAGAGAGGATTACAGCTCCAAAGCTCCCATACAGTCATAAAAAGCAATATCCAGATAAGGGTAAGGGAGGGAGTTCAGATTACAAGCATTAAAAAGAAAACCAGTAGATAAATTAAGGGAGTCCTTAGCCACCCTTTCAGCAAGGGCATTAGAGGATCGAGGATTCCATCCGATCTGCCAAGAGGGTTCAGTGAACTTCTCTTTGATTTGGAGAACACAGCATCTGGTTCTCCATCCCATCGGGACTTCAAATGAAGAAATCTCCTTGACAGCTGCAGCCGAATCAGAGGACCACAAGATATGCTTCCACCATTCCTTCTCTGCAACTTCCGTAGCTAACCATATTGCAAGTAGCTCTGCCTCCAACACTGTCTCACAATTAACCAGCTGAGATTCAATATGTTTGATCACTCTTTTGTCATCTCTTAAAACGAAAGCAATAGCCAATTTCCCATCCCGAAGAGCTGCATCAGTATTGATTTTCAGCCAGCCTGGGGAGGGTGCTTCTAGTTTTCCTTCCTAGGAACCGCAGAGTAGTCCCCATCATCCGAACATGATATCTCCAAGAATTCCGTCACTCGAAGGTTAAAATTTGTAATGACCGCTTGGAAGTCAGTAATCCCAGAGTGAATAACTCTATTCCTATATTCCCATAGGCAGTACCATAGAGAGGCCAGGAAAGTGCTTACAGTCTCCTTACTCATCCCATTTATCAGCCAACCCCTTTTGGTTCGATACACAATCCCACAAGTTCCTATATGTTGGAAGCATCCATCTCCTCTATGTGACAGCTCCACCTGCTGGCAAATGCCAAAGCTCTCACCCTATGACAATCTTTGACCTCAACTCCACAGATTGCACAACAAAAGTCTCCTCCACCAAACCGATGTCCAATAACATCTTTGGAAGGGAGAACACCTATCAACATTCTCCAAAGAAAAAGTTTCAATCTCTCATGTATCTTGAGCTTCCACAACTTATTCCATAAAGGGGAAATGATCGCATTGCTATTAGTAAAGTTAACGGACTAGCAACTTTTGACTGAAAAGAGACCAACCTCATTTCCCCTCCAAAATAAACAATCTTCACAAGGAAAAGAATGCCATTGTATCTCGGATATGGCACTCACAGTCTGCTCCGTGAAGTAATCCTTTAATTTTTCCATGTTCCATCTGTTTTCCCCAAAAACTTTAAATTCCACAACTCTTCTGACATTATTTGCATTAACCCCAACCTTAACTTGAGGAGTTCCATCCATAAAACCGTCGATTCAGGGATTAAATATCGGGAGTATAGAGAACCCGTTACCAAGTTTGAAGCAAGAATTTGATTGAATTAGAGGTCTCGCCTCTATAATACCTCTCCAAACCGGAGATACGTCTCTTTGAGCCTTGTACTCAAAAAAGGTTCGATTTTTAAGTTATCTAGCTCTGAGGGCCCTTGTCCACAATTTATCCTCATCCCGAGCCATTTTCCAAACCAATTTCAAAAGTAAAGCCAGATTGAACTCTTTGAACTTTCTGAAATCCAACCCCTTTTGGTCCTTAGGTTTGCAAATATCCTCCCACTCCTTCAAAGCCAAGCATCGGTTATAGCTATTATTTGAAGACCACCAGAAATGTTTAATCGGCTGATCCATAGACTTGCACACTCCTATAGGCAAATTGAACGTGGACATAGTGTAAGTTGGCAAAGCTTGCAACAAAGACTTAATCAAAGTCTGTTTACCTGCTTTTGACAACAATTGTTGATTCCATCCTTCTAATCTTTTATGAACTCTCTCTCTTAGGTGAAGGAACAACTTAGTTTTATTTTTACCCAAAACCAAATAATTGCCTAGGTAGATAGAGGAAGAACCGATATCTTTGAAACCCGTAATGGCTCTAACAACTCTTTTGTCTTCTCCGGGAGTGTTCTTGGATAAGAGAATATAAGACTTGTCCATATTTGCAACTTGGCCAGACTACAAAACACTTCTGAAAAGACTCAGCCTCCTTCTTTCTTGCCCTACTCATAATCAACAAGTCATCGCCATACATTAGATGTGAAATCGCCGGGTCCCATGGGATAGCTTAATCCCTTGAAAATTACTAGCGCGTTCTTCCTTATCCAGGAGTCTTGTGAAAACTTAGGAGCACAAGATAAAGAGAAGCGGGGAAAGAGAGTCTCCTTGACGGAGTCCCCTACCCGGTCTAATATCCCCTGAGATGTTACCATTCAAGAGCAAAGAAAAGGTGACCGAGTTAACACAACTGTGAATGAGCCGTTGGAATTTTTCACTAAAGCCCCAAGCTCGCAGCACCCTGATTATGAAATTCCACTCAAGTCTATCGTATGCCTTCTTCATATCAAGTTTCATGATCATCAGACATTTTTTCCCTTTATGTTCCTTCAATTTATGGCTGATCTCTTGAGCGAGCACCGTGTTTTCCGCAATCCAACGGCCTTTCACTAATTTTATATATATATATTGGGTTTTGTTATAAAATCCACTAGATTAAATTTTTTAAAATTTTTTTTTATCAAATATTTCTAAATAGTATAAATTTTAAAAATTTACTAAAAAAATAAAAAATAAAATACAGCTAAAATATCAAAACATACTTAAAAAAAATTCAAGAAAAAAAATTATTTTTGTTTAAAAGCTTATGAAGCCTAACATGTATGTTTTATAGTAAATCTCTGTATATGTATTCTAATTTCTTTTGGTATGAGATTTTAAAAAGATAGTTTTTAATGGTTACAGGACCACTGTC